>CAUYQG010120335.1:0-14942 GCA_963574415.1 Tarsius wallacei | reverse complement strand
CATGTCACATTAGAATTGTTACAGATACCTTGAAGTATCATGTATCTTGTTACCATTTTGAAATTAAGTGGCTGGGCTCGGTGGCTCAGCCTATAATCCCGCGCTTTGGGAGCCCGAGGTGAGTGTATCGCCTGAGCCCGCGGGTTCGAGACCCGCCCGGGCAACTTGGCGAGACCTCATCTTTACAATAAATCAAAAAAATCAGCCGGGCGTGGTAGCGCGCACTTGTAATTCCAGCTACGTAGAAAGCTGAGCAGAAGGACCGCTGGAGCCCAGCAGGTCGAGGCTGCGGTGAGCGCGAGCGGCCACTGCACTCCAGTCTGGGCGACAGAGTGAGACTCCAACTCAAAAAACAAAACAAAAAAACAAACAAGAAAAGAAAAGAAAAACTCAGGCCAGCCATACAGAGGACTGCAGTCTGGCTGTGGGGACTTGGACTTGGCTTCTCTAAAAGCCAGAGGAAAGGCTTTTTCCGGTGGAAGTCAGCCATTTAGCAATCGTTTCTCCTACTGCAGCTCCAGGGCCAAACTCTAGCACCAACGCCACAGACACAGGCATCTCTATCACGAATTCCTTTGTCAGCTCCAATACTAGATTTTGCTTTGGGCCTAGAGTTAGATTCAGCTCCAAAACCCCTCCCAGAGCTAGAGCCATGCCAAGTCCAGAGCGAGAGCCAGAACCAGCTTGCTTCAGGACCAGCCCAGACCTGGCGCCACTGCCGACACCTACCGTACCCCCGGGTTCAGAGCAAGAGCCAGGTCTGCCCCAGCCCATGCTAGAACCACGTCAGCTCCAGAGCTAGAACCGGCTTCAGCAACAGCCCCGGGTGTGACAGCAGAGCTGGAAGGAGGTCATGAACCAACACTACCAGCTCCAGAGAGAGGCAGCTCTGTCGCCAACTCCTGTACTCGCTGCAGCATCACTTCTAGACCTAGGACCTCTTTCAATACCAACTACCAAGTTAGAGCCCGCATAAGCCCAGGCTAAAACCACCACCAGCAGCAGCTCTAGCACTATTTCTAGGACCACCTGCAGCCTCGAGGCTCATTTCCAAAGCTAGATGCAGCGCTAGCACTGGCTTTTTCATTACCTCCGGAACTAGAGCAATCTCTGGCATCACCTCCAGGGCCAACTCCTGAGATGCAGCCAGGACCAGTTCTAGAATATGAGCCCCCCTGTCCGTTGCTTTTTTTTTTTTTTGCATTGGGGTCTCACTCTGTTACCCAGGCTGGAATGCAGTGGCATGATCATGGTTCACTTTATCTTCAACCTCCTGGGCTCAGGCGATCCTGGTGTCTCAGCCTCGCAAGTAGCTGGAACTACAGGCACATGCCACCATGTCCAGCTTTTTTTTGTCGTTGTTGTTGTTGAAGGTGGAGACCAGATCTCATTATGTTTCTCAGGCTGATCTTGAACTCCTGGGAATAAGCAATCCTCTTGCATCAGCCTACCAGAGGGCAAGGGTTATAAGCATGAACCACGCACCCGGTCGTGCACCCGGCCTTCCTTTTTTTTAATAGCAGGCTTTTGCTTTTCATTTGCTTTATCATTATTTGTATTTTATATTGTAAAATAGAACATTACATTTGTATTTTTAAACATTTTAAATTGTACGGTTCCATGGTATTAACTACATTCACTCTGCTGTGTGCCATCTCCACTATTTAGCTCCAAAAAGTGTTTATCACCCCACAGAGAAAACTTGTACCTATTAAACAGACACCAATACTGACACCGCCTCTCCCAACAATCGTTCATCGGTTTCTATCTCTACTTAATCACCTATTTTTATACAAGTGGAATATACAGTGTTTGGTCTATTTATTTGTCACTCTCTTAGCTGAGTATTTTTGAGGTGAATCTATATAGGTATCAGTACTTCATCCTTTTTAAGGCTGAGTTGTATGAATACACTGCATTTTGTTTATCCATTCATCTGTTTATAGACATTGGGGTGATTCTATATCTTGACCATTTTAAATAATGCTTCTACTAATATTTGTGTACCAGTGTCTGTTTGAAAACCTGTGAGAACAGGCAGCATTCAGTTACTTGTTTCTGCAATAGCTTCCTTAGTATGACGGTCTCCAGCTGCATCCAAGTTGCTGCAAAAGCCATGATTTTCTTATTCTTTATGGCTGTATAACATTTCATTTTGTATATGTATATGGGCCTCTGGGTTGTTTCCATGTTCTGCCACTGTGAAGAGTGCTGCAATAAACATGCATGTTCAGGTGTCTTTTTGTAGAGTGATTTATGTTCCTCTTGACATATTCCCAGAAGGGGGATTGCCAGTGTTAGGTGGTATCTCACTGTAGTTCTAATATGCACTTCTCTGATGATTAGTGAGGCTGAGCATTTCTTTATGTGTTTATCGGCTGCTTGAATGTTCTTCTTTAAGAAGTCGTTTTGAATTAACTTTTTTAACATCTTGTTTGTTTAAGTTTCAACTTCACTCACTCATTCATTTATCAATTCATAATTCTACATATCTGCATGTATTAGAAGATGTATGTTAGCCTGTAGAAGTATTGAGGTGGGCAACGTCATTGTCATAAGCAGTCCCGCGCTGCCCTCTAGTGGCCTCTCACTTATTATGCCGGAGATGCTTATGCCTTACCATCATTTACTTCTAAGGACTTTCTGCCTTTCTGGATGTTTTTGCATTTAACTTTTTCACTCAGATGACATTTAAATTTGGAGCTTAAGAATGTCAAGGGAGGAACAGAAGAATAAAAATAACTTCAACGTGTTCAATTCTAGCTTTTGTATTTCAAGATGTTAGTAAATGCACTATTCTACATAACCCTTCTATCTTACCAGAATTCCTCATTATGACTTTGTAATATTTTCAGTATCAATAATCTACTGAATAATTCCTATGGATAAGTACATAGTGCTCATGTTCTTAGGTGTGTCTATCTTTAAATGTCTTTACAACTTTTTGAAGTATAACTGATGTCACAATAACTTCATCCAATTAAAGTTTTAGTTTCATGAGTCTTGAATATGTATATGTCCATAAACTATCAGTGCGATTAGGGTAATGTTCATGAACCCATGACCCCTAAAAGATTTTTCTAACTTCTTTGTGAAAATTCACTGCTAGCTTGATGTACAGATAACTTCTGTCTGTCCCTTCATTTTCACCGTTTGCTTAGGGAGAAGTCTGTCCAGTGAAGGAACTGCTTGACCTTGCTCTGCTGTACAGACAGGAACCCATGATGAGAGGCAGATCTAGAGACAGACACCAAACAGCCAGGACAGAGGCGTACAAGGATTGCCCTGGAAGGGACGACTCTACCCTGAAAGCTTGTGTACACACAGGGCCTTGCAGGTCTGTGTTGAAAAACCCTGGATAGCGTGGGTGGGAGTGGGTCCCGAGGGGGATGGGCCAGGGTGCAAATCAAGGTTCTTGAAAGGATTGAATCCATTGGCGTGAGTGTGCTCACTACAAATCTGGGAACACCAACTGGTGTTGGGGTTGACTTTTTGGGCCCAATGACAGCCTACTGTTACTATGGTCAGAAGACCGGAATATCCTTTCCACAATATTGGGGAGGTGGGGGAAGGAGTCAGAAGGCCTAAGGAGTCAGGAATACTGGGATGGATCTGTGCTCTGCAGTCAGTCCAGCCATCCCTAATCATGTCTGCTGGGAGGAACCAGAGCTCACGACCTGCATCACGGCATTAAAAAAGTGTGTTGGCAAGAAAGGCGCCAGCATCCTTGAAGTCCTCTGCGCGTGACTGTCCTTTCCTGCTGCAGAGGATGGCAGGCAACAGTGAAATGTGGCAGGAGCAGGTGGCTCAACCCTCAGAGAAGGGGTGTGTGCAGTCTCACTGTAAGCCACGAGAACAGGGTGGGAATTACAGAATGTGACCCGCGGGGATACGTGGTGATGGGTCATTGATCAGGTGTCTCTAGAAATGAAATGGGTGGGCAGCCTACCAGGGAAATGTTCCAGAGATGGTTGTTGTTATAGTGAGGATTGCTAGCCTCTTAACCTAGTTATGAGACACAAGCCAGTAATCGATCAATTCTGAGCCCCTAGACTGAGGGAGGGACTGGAGTTCTTTGGGGAATGACCCCACAATGTGGTCTCAGGTGTGCACCATGCACCTTCCCCTCAGCTTCCCCAGATGTCCCCAAAGGCGAAGGTATTTACCAGGGTGACCACATTCTGGACAAAGGGAAATAGGTGCACACATCTTCTGGGGAATTTTGTAGACGGATTCTGAACATATCCTGATCCCCAAAGACCAGAAATGCTACGTGGCCCCTCAGTTGGAGCAGGGGTTTTGGAGGCCTGAGGACAAGAGTCGCTTTGGCCTGAGTTTAAGTTTGTTCAGCGGAACCACAGACCCTCCTGTGGTTATATCCCCAGTTCCAGAATGGATAATGAGAATAGGTGTATTTAGCAATGGTGGAATCCCCACTGGTTTTCTCACGCCCAGGAAATTTGTTTGTTAGGGAAGAAAGAACCCGGAAGTACCCTTCCCTGAGAGTTACCAAAGGCAACACCACATTCACATGGGAGGCTGGAGAGACGAAACATGTCACCAACCCTTGAGAGATGAAGGTTGGCCATTCCCACTGCTGCTCCTTCTACCTACCCCTGGCCGCTGTACAAGCTGGACAGGTAGTGGAGACTCGTAGTGGATTTCCACAAACCTAATCAGGTGGAGGCAGAAGGAGCTTTGACTGTGTGTTACCATATCTCAACGGGAACAGCCATCAGCCACGGTGTCTTCCCGAGGATCTGGCCTGGGCAGGCTGCCACCGGGGGAGAGCCAACTGCCAAGAGTGGAGAAATGTCCCAGGAAAACCTCCAGCACCCCAAGCCCCACGCTAAGCATGAGGTCACAGCAGCCAGCCCGCCTTGGAGGGCTTTGAATCCAACCAGCAGCCCACTGGAGGGTCTCAACTCCTCCTGCTAGCCAGGAGAAGAGGCTCACCACTTCTGCTATACAAATCTACTGTAACATTGACGTGCTCACCCATTCTCGTGTTGATGGAAGTTGGGGTCGGATTTGGAGCTGCTATGAATCAAACAGTTCTGTTTGGTAAGTCTTTTGGTAGACATGTGTTTTATTTCTCTTGTGTAAATACTGGGAACTGGAGTTGTTGGAGTACGGGGCAGGTGTGATTGTGATTGAATCATTCCACACTCCCACCAGCAACATGAGAGTTCCTGTGATTTCCCCTCCTTCCAGACACTCGGTGTTGTTAGTCTTCAGCCCTTTTAGTGTTGTGTATGGGCACTTGGTTGTGATTTCAATATCGTTTCCCTCATGACCAAACACGTCGAGCATTCTGTGCCTGTGTAGTGGCCATCTGTATACTTTCCTTTGAGGAGGGTCTGTTCAAATCAGATGTCCATTTTTCTATGAGGCTGTTTTCACTTATTGTTGATTGTTGAGTTATGGGAATATATCTACATCTATCTATACTGTATATCTATCTACTGTCTATATTCTATATTCAACACTTTTAACATATATGTGGCAAACATATATATGGCGTGTATTTAAAGTCAACTGCCTGTAGATATTGATCACATCTACAGAATACCTTCATAACACACAGTGTTTGAATACTCAACTGAGACTATAGTTTAATCAAGCTGATATAAAACCAACCATCACTCTCCTAATCCCCAGCACTGCTGATGAGTTTTGCCTGTTATTGGACTTCAATAAGGTATATTTTCTTTGTGTCTGGTTTTGTTCTGGAATGTGCTATTACAAAGCTCAAACTGCTGCAGAGAAAGAATTCATTTGAAGCAATATGGCTGGAAATCCTGGAGTTTAAACCAATATGCTATTCCGCGTGGCTGGAAAGAGTTTAGAGTGCAATAAAAGAGGAAATGTGTCAAAGATATTCTCCAAATTCTCCTCCTAAAGCCTTTATAATTTGGCCAGGCATGGTGGCTCACGCCTGTGATCCTAGCACTTTGGAAGGCCAAGACAGGAAAATTGCTTGAGGCCAGGAATTCAAGACCAGCCTGGACAACATAGTGAGACCCCCATCTCTACAAGAAATATAAGGAATTAGTTGGCCATAGTGACACACGCCTACAGTCCCAGCTACTTGGAAGGCTGAGTTAGGAAGACCGCTTGAGCCCAGGAGGTCAAAACTGCAATGAGCTATGATCGCACCACTGCCTTCCAGCCTGGGTGACAGAGGGAGACCCTGTCTCTAAACAAACAAACAAAAAACCTTCATAATTTAACTTTCATATTTGGGTTTATGGTTCATATTAAATTTATTTTTGCATACGATGAATGGTAGGGAGAGGTTTTTTCCCAATACAGATGATGAAACTAAATCCTGAAAATTTTTTATAATTAAAAAATCTTCGTAGCCATTGTCTAAAGAAAGTATAGAATGTTTCTATCATTCCAGAAGTTTCGTTTGTGCCTCTCCAGAGTCATTTCAATTCCTCCTTTTCCACTTGTATCATTCAGGCTCCATCTGGGACACAGAACCAGTCAGCAATATAATAATACGACAAGGAATTGCAGGGGCTGCTAGACCAGTCTGAAGTCCACAGGGCAGGCGTCAGGAGAGCAGGCTGGAACTTACAGATGAAAGTTTTCCTTCCTCAGGGAAACTTCAATTCTCTCTTAAAGCCTTCCAATTGACTGGATCAGGCCCATCCAGAGTGTGGAGGATAATCTCATGTATTTAAAGTCAACTGCCTGTAGCTATTGGTCACATCTACAGGATACCTTCATAGCAACACACAGTGTTTGAATAATCAACTGAGACTAGTCTAATCAAGCTGATCTAAAACCAACTATCACTCTTCTAATCCCCAGTACTTCTGATGAGTTTTGCCTGTGACTGGACTTCAAATAAACGGGATCATGAGGTATATTTTCTTCTGTGTCTGGTTTTGTTCTGGGACGTGCTATTACAAAGTTCAAACTGCTGCAGAGAAAGGATTTATTTGAAGCAATTTAGCTAGAAATCATGAAATTTAAACCAATATACTATGCCACGTGGCTGGAAAGAGTTTAGTGTGCAATAAAAGAGGAAATGTATCAATTCGTAAATTTGGAAACATAGGTAAGAAAAAGGATTACACAATGACTCAAAAATACACCGAAACCATTTCATTAAAATGTGTAGCCTAATAATGAAAATTATGATATGCGAAATATGTCATATATTTTGTACTCAGCTGCACAGCTTCTGTGCATATGACTCACACCTTTATTGTAAAATCTTATGTAATCTTTTTAAAAAAATCACATTTATAGTCTTTTTCTAGTTTACACCAGATAGAAATGCCAAACCCCACACTATCCAGTTCAAAATCAGACATCTGCTCACCCTGATAACAAAGTGTGTCAGGATCTAATCAGGAATCAGAAACACACCAGTAATTTGTTCTGAATAGGGATAATTTAATATGATGAATTAGTGACTGGTAAGAGGTGATTAGCTACTAACAGGAACTCAAGTGAAAGAGAACTCAAGAATACAGGAATTGCAGCTGGGGTTTTAGTTCCACCAATCAGATCCATGTTCAAGGGATTTCAGATCAGAGGTAAGCAAGGAGGCTCTGCATTTGGATGGCAAAAGTGGATGCACAGTGTCTAGCTTTTGGAAGCCTCAAGGATGGCAGGAACAAGTGTCTGACACAGGAATGGCTCTGGAAATGCCAGTAGAAGTAAAGTCTGGCCATGTGGCAGCCATTTTGTAGCCATGAGGGAAGGACCAAGAGAACTCATAAAATGCAGGACAAGATACTGTCTGGCTTCCTAACCGTGTGTTGTTGTCTGTTAATGCTGACAGTCGGGGAAGTTTCATGTCCCAGGACTTCCCTGAATACTTTATCATCCTTGCCAATACTTACCTTTTCTTTGTGCCAGTTTTGAGGGTAACTTTTTAAAAATCACTTTTTCGGGCAGCCCCTTTAGGTCCCCTCCCACTGTGGGAGCTTTTTCTGTCCTCTCAATAAATACTGCTTTTTTAAAAAAAGAAAAAAAATCACTTTTTTAAGTTTTTTCTTTCAAGTATCAATTTTTGGTTGATTTTTCCCTACTGTGTATTTGTTTTTGTCTCCACTGATTTCTGTTCTTGCCTTTATTATTGAGTTGCTTCCACTTTCTTTTAATTCGATATTCTTTCTCTAGCTTCTTGCCATGGAAGCTGTTGGGTTGTTTTCATCATTTCTTCTTTTCTAACACAGGCATTTGAAGCAAGAGTTTTCCCTGCAACAACCTCCCGCTAGTATTCATATAATGTATTTTCACTACCATTCAGTTCAAAATATTTTTTTACACTTGACTGTGATGGCTTCTTTGACCCAAGGGTTCTGTTGCCATGTGTTGCTTCCTTCCCAATCATCAGGAAATGTTCTAGTCCTCTTTCTGTTACTTATCTCCAGTGTAATCTCACTGTGGTCAGAGAACATACTCTGTATGATTTCAGTCTCTATCATCTGTGGAGACTCGGTTTCTCCTTTGTGGAGGGCTGCAGAAAATGTGAAAGGGTCACGAATACACCTGAAGATGATAACAAAATGCCAATGATGCCCGGCTGGGAGGAGCAAACCCGGACCGACCCCCGGCGCAAGAGACACACACGTGGGTCCCGGCCACCACCTGGGCCCTCAGTGGGGGCGCTTGACGCCGCCCCCAGAAAAAGGGAGCGATCTTTAATTCGGGGGCGTCTTCGGGGAAAAAGGTCCCGGGGGGTGGGGGTGGGGGTCCAGCCGGCCGCGGCCTCCCTCCGCAGCGACCTCGGAGCGGCCCGGCCCAGCCCCGCCGTCCACACCGACCGCCCCCCACCCTCGCTCCGCCCACACCCGCGAGCGGCTCCCAGGACGTGCATCCGGGGAGATGGACACTGGCGCGCGGGCCGGGGTCCCACACCCACTTCGCCCACCTGCCGAGGGGCGCCTCCTGCCTCGTCACCCCCCCCCCGCACTTTCCCCCCCGGGGGGGACACGAGGCGGAGGCGCCGGGCGACCCACTCGGGGGTCGTGGGCCCTGGAGGACAACGGCGGGCAGGGGCGCGGAGGGCCGGGGGCGACCCTACGGGGGGCCACGGACCGACACGCGGCCTCCCCACTCGCCGGGAGTGGGGCGAGTGGGGGATCTCGCCGCCGCCGCCGCCCCCGCCCCGCCTCGCCCGCGGTGTAGACCGTCTGCTCGGTGCGGATCACCCGCTGGCGGCGGGAGATCGAAGAAGCCGCTGGGTTCGGGGTCCGGCCCGGCGTTGGCGGAAGGAGCTGCTGGGCTGTGACTTCGCCTTTTCTGGACTTTATTTCGAATGGGTCCATTTTCTCCTCTATTGCCTTTTTAAAATTTAGTGTGTCTGTATGTTTCATTCCTCGAGACAGGGGCTCGCTTTGTCACCCATGCTGGCGTGCCGGAGTGCGATGGGAGCTCACCGCAGCCTCCAATTCCCAGGCTCAAGCCATCCTCCTCTTCAGCCTCCAGAGTAGCTGGGGCTATAGACGCGCCACCGCGCCAGGCTGATTATTTTTATTGATGTCGTGAGGAGGTCTCGCTATGTTGCCCAGACTGGTCTCGAACTCCTGCCCCCAGGTTACCCTCCCTCCTCTGGCCTCCCAGAGCACTGGGATCACAGATGTGAGCCACCGTGCCAGCCTTAATACCTTTTTAAAACATATCCGTATCATATCTCTCTGTAAATAATAGTAATTGTTACTATTTGGTGGTGACCCTTGAGATGTGGCTTCTTATTTCTTTGTTTTTTTAGGATTCAACTTTCTCCTCTACTACCTTTTTAGGGATGTGCACATCTCTATATTTATATTTATTTCCAAAAGGTGTACATAGATATGCATAATTATTTTAATTTGATTAGTGGGTACTCTGGAGATTTACTATTTACCCTTGACATACAAAGGGAGACCCCCACCAAAAAAACTGGAATTATCTTTTGGAGGGCAGGCCCCTTGTAGTACAAGCCTCCCCTGCTAGATGAGTGTTCTAGGAGATAATTGGCATCAGTGTACCGGCTAGCCTTGTTGTGGGAGGCTGCGTTCAGCTTCAGGGAAATTATTTTTGGAGACTGTTTCAACATGGTGGGTGATATACGAGTGCACTGGTTCCCACGCATTGAGTGTTCAGCAGTTTTTGACCAAAAACAGCATGACCTCCATGCCCTACTCTCACTATTCACCCAAATCTCACCCTGAGTGACTTTTGTTTCACCAGATGAAAAAGTCCTCAAAGGGAAACGTTTAGCTGATATGGAAGAGGTGGAACTAAAAACAGAAGCTTTGAAAGGCATGAAAATTGATGAGTCCAAAAACTGGTTTGAGCAGTAGAAAAAGCTCTTGATAGGCGTATTGCAGCAAATTGAGAGTTCTTTGAAGTGATTGAAGTTTAAACATGTAGGAATAAATACATCATTTTTAACAAATAAGTTCTGGTTCTTAGGAGACCCCTCTCGTACAATAGTATAACTTAAAGAATTGTCATCGCCTTGCTAGACTCTGATGTGACCCTGTGCTCTTTGAGCTACAGCTGTGCTATGCTTCCTGGCTTTGGCCCCCACCCCCACCTTGGGGAGGTGTATCTTCTCTCTCCCTTCTCTTTCTCTCTCTCATTTACTTTTAAATAAACTATATTGTTTAATCTAAAAAAAATTGTACACTTCTAAGTGTACCCACTTCTTCTTCCTCAGTCTCCCAAGTAGCTGGGTGAGTGCTACCATGCCTTGCAAATTTTTTTTTTTTTAATCTTTTGTAGAGATAGGGGTCTAGCTACATTGCCCCAGGTTGACCTCAAGGGATCTTCCTACCTCAGCCTCCCAAAATGCTGGGATTATAGGCATGAGCCACCACTCCTGACCCCAAGTGCACCACTTCTATTGTAGTTTAAAGTATACCACTCTCTTGCAGGGCATGGTGGCTCATAAATAAGTATTCATCTGTTTGATATCTTTCCATACTAAGAAGTTACGTTACATATTTGTTTACCACAAAGAAGGTACCCCAGGCTGAATTTGGAAAATGTACCTAGTTTCATGAAAGGAGATGTATCTTGACATGATTCACTTGCATTTTAATGTACTTTGGATGTCAATGAAGACTATCTTTGATAAATGCCAGTTTCCTAAATACATAGGGTGACAAAAATAAGTATATGCATTTTAAGGAAGGAAAAAACTGTATTAAAATTGTAATACTCAAGATGAATACAAGTCACGTTTGACTTCTGCAATTACAAGAGGTGCTCAAAGTGGTTGCCAATAGTGTCCAGACTCTTCCGATTGCAGTGAACGTCTCTTAAAATGTATATACATTTTTGGCACCCCCAGTATAGAACTTATTCTTCATAGATTTAAATCTATTATATTACCAGTGTGATCACTTTACATAAATACACTCATTTCCATCGGGATAAAAGCTAATTTGAGATTTATAGTGACTTCTATATGTGTAATATTAGTATAATTTTCCATCAAAATCAGAGTGTTAACTTTGTCATAATATAAAATGATAAAAACGTGAATGTCTGAAGTTTTTGTCAACTATCATCTTTGCAGTGTTACCAGAAAATCTGTGTTCTAATGTATCCTTATTCAGCATGTGGCTTATATGATGCTGGCTGGTCTGTTTATTGGGCATACCTGCCTTTCCAATAGCCTTTGAGAAACTGGCAAGCAATGAAATATTCTTACATTTATCTTTAGGTCTACAATATAGTGATGACTTGCAAAAACCTCTTTTCGTCTGCATCCACTCAACAAATACTCATTGAGTGTTCACCACAAGCCACACACTCCTATGTTATGATCACCTAGCAAAGACAGCTAAATAAATCAGTATTTATATTAGGATTAAAGGTATCGAGCCTTAGACAAGACCACTGTTTTAGTTATTACGAGGACAAACCATGACCAATATATTTGACATCTGTACAAACAGATTAAGTAGTTTGTTGCCCAAACCAAGGTGAAGTGATAAGTGGTCAAATTCCCAACTAATTCAAATTACTTATCCAATAGTTTCCTAGATTCCTAAAATGTTCTCTTTTAGTTTCAATGTTTTGTTTTTAAGGCAAGGTTTTCTAACCAGTAGTTCATGAAATTCTATGTCCATAAATCCTGGAGAATCCATCACTTGGTCTACACTACAAGAAATACTAAAGGGAATCCTACAGAATGAGGAACAGTTTTCTAGTTGAGGGCCCAGAAATGCAGGAAGGAACGAAGAAGAGAAAAAAAAATTAAATATGCTCTTCTTGTGCATACAAATACATATACACTATGAATTAACATTGGCATTTTAAAAAATAACAAATAATATCTAGCAGGATGAAAATAAGTAGAAGTAAAACATGCAAATAGTGAAAGGAGCAGGAGGAGTATTTTATTATTATTATTCCTGCTTGGTTTTTCATTTGACACAAAAGTAAGAAGTCAGAATTTTTTTTTCTGAGACGTCAACATAAAACTTTAAAAATTACTACATCTTGCCAGGTGCACTGACTCACACCGGTAATCCCAGCACCTTGAGAGACTGAGGCAGGAGTATTGCTTGAGCCTAGGAGATCGAGCCCAGCCTGGCCAACATAGTCAGACCTCACCTCTTCAAAAAAAATCAAAAAATTAACCAGGTGTGGTGGCACAAACCTGTAGTCCCAGCTACTTGGGAGGCCGAGGTGGGAGGATTGCTGGAGCCCTGGAGTTCGAAGCTGCAGTAAGCAGTGATAATGCCACTACACTCCTAGCCTGGGTGACAGAATGAAACCTCAACTAAAAAAAACCCCAATCACTACCTCTTGTTTGAGGAATGTATTGTCTCTCACTTTTAGTAGCAAAATAACTCAAAATGAAGAATAAAGCACCCATATTACATTGAATCAAGTCATCAATTGTGAGAACATCATTATTTTATGCTCCACTAAAAAAGAAACACTTCTCCAATTCTATTATCCAATGCTCCAATAAAGAATAATAACAAAATTCTGTTTTACAACAGTTTTAGGTTTATAGAATTCAATGCTTTTTTTTTATGTGCAAGTAGATGTTTATTACAGAACAATTTTTTTCTATTAATTAAATGCTTTAAACAAAAAAGTATACACCATAAACTGACAATGACCTGGTAGCATGCAAATACTTCAGGGTGGAGAGGTATATTTGCTCTTGACAAATTTTCATATATTAAATTCTCATGACATTTGATTCTAAAAGGTATGTATAAAGTGTCTTCACATGATTATTTAAAGTTAAATATAAACACAGGGGCAATTTAAGCATTGGTATTCATTTATATGTGTTAATTTAAGGTAAGTGACTAGAAAGTTAAATTTTTAAAAAATCCTGAGGTCAAAAAATCTTTAGGAAGAGACTCCGTACTGGTGTACATTTGGACATCAAGGGCTAAAAAATCCACTCTCAGTATAATACCATTAAGCAAAGGATGTATAACATCCATCACACATCTGTTTCAAAACAGCATGTTTCCCAAATTATACATCTCTTTACAAATAAACACCAGAGTATTAGCAAGTAGAGACACCATCAGTATGAGCTCTAAACATGCTGCTGACTTTCACAAGGCATCTCTGAGCCTTGGGGCATACATCTTAATCTTGGGGCTTTAAGAACATCTTCTTGGCTTTACTCAGTTTTATGTCTCCATTTTCATCTTCTTCATAATTGGCATGGTCTCTCTTCCTGGCAAACTTTTTCCCAATTGGAAAAACTTTTTCCCACCAAGGTCGCATATTTTCTAGCCATCTCTTCATCTGACACATCAAGCTCCACAGCTTCGTCTTCAACTTCTTCTCTTTTATTCTTAGAATTCATCTGAAGCATTAATTTCTCAACCTCAAGATTAAATCCTCTGAATGACATTCTTCCATAGAGAAGATCTTCACATAACAAGAAACTCTGCTTTTCTATTATGAAACTCTCTTTCTCTTCAAGCTCTGGCAAATCCAAATACCAGTGTTCTTCACTAATAATTTTCTTTTCTTCCTCTTCCAGTTGTTTCTTGGTTTCCAAGTCCAGTCCCCTATGCATGAACTTCATGCGCAGCGGGTTCTTGGACAACTTGATCTTGCGCTCAGCCGCCATGGTTGCCCCAGCCCAGCGCCATGCTCCAGCCACTCGAATTCAATGCTTTTTAGTCATTAAAATCATTACTGGAAAACTATCTACAAAAAAAAAAAAAGCCCTGGACCAGATGGCTTTGCAGCAGAATTCTACAAAACATACAAGGAGGAACTGATACCAATCCTATTGAAAGTATTACAGGAGATTGTGAAAGATGGAACTCTCCCCAGATCATTTTATGAAACTAACATCACATTGATACCCAAGCCAGATAAAGATCCAACAAAGAAAGAGAACTACAGGCCAATATCCCTGATGAACAGAGATGCTCAAATTCTCAACAAGATCCTAGCAAACCAGATTCAACAACACATCTCAAAAATCATTTACCACAACCAAGTAGGCTTCATCCGCACAATGCAAGGCTGGTTCAACATTCGTAAGACCAGAAATGTAATTAAATACATCAACAGACATAAAAACAAAAACCACATTATTATATCATTGGATGCAGAAAAAGCTTTTGATAAAATTCAGCACCCCTTTTTTATAAAAACCCTCAAACATCTAGGCATAGATGGAACATACCTCAAAATAGTAAGAGCCATCTATGAGAAACCCGCAGCCAGCATACTGATAAACAGACAAAAATTGGAACCATTTCCCCTGAAAACTGGAGGAAGACAAGGATGCCCACTCTCACCCCTCCTGTTCAACATAGTTTTGGAAGTCCTAGCTAGAGCAATCAGAGAAGAGAAGGCGACCAGAGCTATCCAAATAGGAAAAGAGGAAGTCAAGTTATCTCTCTTTGCAGATGACATGATTCTATACCTTGAAACCCCAGGAGAATCTGTCAAAAACTTCCATGCACTGATAAAGGACTTTG
>CAUYQG010120330.1:0-20692 GCA_963574415.1 Tarsius wallacei | reverse complement strand
GCTTATTTTTTTAACTGTGTGAAATAGTCATGAGACATAAAGTGCATAACCAGGAAGTGGAGGAAATTGTACACAAGCATCTGAATCCATTGTCAAGACCACATTAGTCACTTCCTAGAGATGACGTGTTGGAGGTCTCCCAGGTCTAGATGTGGAAATCCATATCCAGCCAACCAAAGTAGGAGCTTCTGTTTTCCTGCCTTTCCTTTTTCTTTCTTTCTTCATCTCCTCTTTTTCTTTTTTCTTTCATTCTTTCAGGAGAGTTTGTATACCCTCCATGGAGCTTAAGAAATAAACTCTTGCCAAAGCAGTTGAAGCCCAGACACCCCTTCTCAATCCCGTTCCCCTCCTTGATCCCCAGCTGGCCTGATGGCTTAGATTCCCGTTTATGTCTCCATACTCTTCTTTGTATGTGTGTATCCCAACACAATGTATTGCATGGTATCATTTTCCATGTTTTAACGCAATATAAAGGCCATACTATTTCTCCTCTGCAACTGACTTTTTTCTCAGTGTTATAGTTTAAAGATGCATTCACAACTGGAGATCTCTTTCTTCATTTAGGAGACTTACCAAGTTGCTCTCTAAACTGTTTGCACAATTTACCCTCACCGGGCTCATTCTTTACAGATCCAAGCCCATTTTTTTCTACAAACATGTTTCAGCAACTACTTGCTATTTGCAAGTCACTATGATAGGGGATGAGGGTACAAAGATGAGAAAGACACCATCCCTCAGGGAGCTCTTGGGATGTCAGGGAGGCCGGAGTATAAATTTAAAATTGTGTTATCATGTTCCATGTGCTGTTATGAGTTACATGCAAGTTGCCATGTGAGCGACTGAGACGGGGAGAGACAGGGGAGAGAGTTCCCAGGTGATGGAGGGAGAGAAAGACATTCCAGGCCTCTGTGGTACTTCATACATCTGCATTTAAACCACAAATCTGAAATAAATGATGCTAGCACAATGGCTGTCAAAAGGAAGAAGCAGCACTTGTATCCCTCAACTGTGTCAGTCTATGTGCAAACCATTCTCTGGTCTTGACAGAGTTCACTCTTTTGGAAGCATTTGATATATTAATGCAAAATACATGAATGCAACTTAAAGTATTAATCAGTTACTTTTTCCTTCTTACAAAAGGTGGGCACGTGTGTGGTATGTATGGGGAAACGGGGAAATATGTGGTTTAACTAGAGAAGAAGCAGCCAAGGTTGACCCTAAAGAAGCAGGCTAGGATTCAATTATAAAAGAGAAGCCTTGTATGTCATGCTAAGGAGTTTTATTTACTTATGTAGGCCACGGAATGAAGAGCCACTGAGAAGTTTGAAGCAGAAAAGTGATATGATAAGGGTTTTAAAAATTAATTCTGGTAATAGAAAATGATTTGGGGTCAAGCGCAGCGGCTCATGCCTGAAATCTCAGCACTTTGGGAGGCCAGGGTAGGAGGATTGCTTGAGACCAGGAATTTGAGACCAGCCTGGACAACATGTCAAGACCTCACCTCTATTTTAAAATTTTTTAAAAATTAGCCAGGCGTAGTGAGTGGAACATACCTGTAGTCCCAGCTACTAGGATCCTGGGGCAGAAGGATTGCTTAAGCCCAGGAGGTCGAGGCTAAGGTGAACCATGATTGTGCCACTGCACACCAGCCTGGGCAACAGAGTGAGACCCTGAGTCAAAAAAACAAATGAACAGGAAGGGAGAAAGTCTGATGATGGAGAGAGTAGGTAGCGTAGAGATTATTATAATAATCAGGAGAGAGAAACACCAAGATCCTGAACTACACAGTGGCATCGGGAACAAGGAGGAAGAAGCACCTTGGTTATATTTCAGAGGCAGAATGGAAACTCTATGAAGCAATCGCACGCAAAGGGTGGAAAAGCTGGGAACAGTCTAACCCAGGTGGAGACAAGGGGTGCGTCATGTGTAGAGAACTTAAAAACAATTATAAAACTTACTAAAAGGAAGTCTGTGTTTTATTATCACCATGTGCCAGCAATTCTAAACAATGTGGCAAAATTCTTCTCCCTGAGAAGTCTTTTGTTGTCTAAGTTCTAAGCAGTCGCTGTGGTTACTGTTCGGTTTTACGATATAACAAATATGAAAGTTTCAAATTAGCACATTCCAATAACCTAACCTTTAATAAATATTGTATTCTATCCAGAAATTAATTTGGAACACTCCTAATCCTACAGCCCACCCCAACATAGGTAGAAGTAGGCCGTTAGAGAGTAAACCTGTCATTTAGAGAGTAAGTTTATGACAGTTCACAACTGTGTAAGTTCGCTTCTTATTTGAGACGCTCATCTCTGTGATACTTCATACATCTGCATTTAAACCACAAATCTGAAATAAATGATGCCAGCACAACGACTGTCAAAAGGAAGAAACAGCACTTGTATCCCTAAACTGTGTCATTCTATGTGCAAACCATTCTCTGGTCTTGGCAGAGTTCACTCTTTTGGAAACATTTATTACATTAATGCAGAATGCATGAATGCAACTTAAAAGTATTAATCAGTTACTTTTTCTTTCTTATGTTCTACAACCTTTATCATTAACTGATATGTACTATAAGCAGATGTAATATAAGCAAATCTATGGGTAGATTTGGGAGCAGTTGTTATAAAATCAGTGTGGGGCGCATTCAGCTCCATGAACCTATGGAACGGGAAATGGGCTTGTTTAACATGCACTTGGAAGCATGACGATGGCTAAAAGAGCAAGATTAGGGATATGCAGTTAGACACGGAGCCCCCAGAATATAGATAGTGGATGAATTTGTGGGAGGTATTGACATCATCCATAAAATGTATAGAAGGAAAAGAGGGATGAGAAAGTTACCCTGGAGAACATTGACAATGATGAGGCAGCAGAGGAGGAGGGACCACCCACCTCTGCCCCTCCTCCCATACAAAAAAAAAAGGCAGGAGAAAAACCAGGAGAGCTGACCTGGAAGCCAATGGAAGATCGAACTTCAAGGAGGGAATTTCAACAATGCTAAGTACTGGAATGAGAACAAGTAAAATTGGAAAAGCAAAGCCAGGAAGACATCACTAGCCGCTTTTGTCAGGGTCGTTTCAGTTCTTTGGAGGCAGAGCCAGATGATGGACAGAGGCATGGACCAGCATGAAGAAGGAAGGGCCAGTGCGACTGAGTTCCCAAGATCTACTGGACCGCGAAGGAGAAGGGGAAGGGGGGATAGAGCTGAAGGAGGGTGTTCTTGGAATCTGAGCCCAGGGAAGGAATCAATGCCCATCCAACACAGGACCCAGCACCTAACTGTTCTCTTTGCTACCCCTCACCCCGTTGACATGAAGAGGTGTGGGTCTGTGAGGGAGGGAGACCAGGTGATAGAGCAAGGTCTGAAGGCCACAGACGAGTGGGCCCCAGAGCACTGATAGAGGGCTTGTTTTTCCTGCTATGAAGAAGGAGCACTACTTCTGAGATGGGCAGAGGACACAAGGATGAGTCAGGACAAAGGAGGATGTTGAGAAGGAGGAGAGAGAGAGCCAGCCTGAGATGTTTTCTATCAATTCACAATAGCATTTCTTCAGTGATGCGTAAACCTGTGAGGAAAGGCATAAGGAAAGAAAGTCATGTCCTGCCATGAAAAGGTGGGAGGAACTGACATCATCCACAAAAGTGGGTAGATGGAAAAGGTGGTAAGGAGGTTACCCTGAGAACACTTCCTGTTTGCATCTTGAGTGATCCTGGATGAGTATGGTACTGAACCCCCCAGGGTGCCTCACAACAAAAGCAGGTTTATCTACCAGCAATGGTCACTGGTGAAACACTCCCTCTGAAGAAGAGTGCTGCTGCCTTCCCGAGTCCACTGAGGAGAAGTCATTGTCGTTTTGAGACAGTTCAACCTCAAACGTCTTGCAAAAAGAAAAGGTGACTTAGAAAGACATTTGTAAGACTGTGGGCCATTAAATAGTAATGATCACATTGGGTCATCTGTGAAAAACACTTAACTCAGTGTTTGGTGTCTGTCAATAAATATTAACAGTTGTTATTTAAAAGAACCCAGATGAGTTGACAGAAATGCCTGTCATCTCATGACATTGATTCCTTCTAAGCGGCTAAGGTGTCCTATCAAAATCCCCTAAATGCCTGCAATTCGGAAGTCATTTCTCTCCATCATTCCTGTTGCTAGCCTTTGTGGTTCACATCTCTTCCTTTCTTGGAAATGTGTCCATGGCATTTGCCCCAGTAAATTAAATAAATCTGAGTCAGTTTTCAGATATTAAAAAAAAAAATCTGGCAGAGGCCATGTTGTGTAACCATAACTTGCAAGGCGAGGAGTGAAAAGAACAACCCAGTTATAGGAGGCGATGTAAAGAGAACCCAGAACAGAAAGCCAGATGTTCACAGCAGAGTTATTTCTAGAAAAATTGGAGAGGAAAAGAGGCACCTCTGAAACCTCATTCTGTTATGTAAGTGACAGTCTCCACTATAAAAAGGCAACTTTAAAATTATTTTAAATAACTTTTCAAGGAGAAAAATTGAAGAAATGTTCATTAGTATTAATAAATATAGTCATCCTCAAACCCAGCATTTCCAAAGGCAAATCTGCACAGCTTTAGGGGCTGTGAACTTCTTTGTTTGATCCTTTTAATTATACACATATTTATTAGCAGGCATTGTTAGAACCTCAACATACTCCAAGTCTGTTGGTATCTACAGTTCAAATAAACATTTGATGAACAGCATTCAGGGACAGTTATTTGAGATCCATGAGAGGAGCATTGGTTTTCATCCATGAGAATACCCATTGAAGCCCATAAAGATTGCTGAGGAATAACCACATAAATATTGTGATAATTCTCTCTCCAGTCTTTACAAAAGCAAAGTAAAGGAGTGGTCAGGACAACTCCCTGCTTCTCAGAATTCCTCAGAACCTGAGTCGTTGTCTCTGTTTCATTGATAATTAGGAACTGGAGTGTTTTATAAGCTGGACAAGGCGTGGCAGCCACAGTTCCTAAGCAGTAATCACAACGGTATCTTTAAGGGCCAACTAGGAGAAACCAGCACCATATCAGTGTTTAGTTTGTGTCCTGGCTTATTATGCCATCATAAGAAGAAAACTTTGAACTGGATAAACCTCTGAGGAATGTTGAAACCACTTTCATAATCGAGTTATGGTGAAATCAGTGTCAGAATCTAAAAATCAACTTTGCTTATTAAAATGTGGGGAATTTCAATTACGCAAACGAGAGCTTAGATACCCAAGGGAGGCTACATGGCTAATTTGCTCCAGATTCAAGTGAAATCAATCAAGAAGTTACTTCTTGGTAACTGCAACACATTGTATAATGCATTTAACTCATTTTGGTAGTTTGATTATAGGATTGTATACGAAAAATCAGGACATGCTAAGCCCTACCTGAAAAAAAAAATAATAGCCAAAAGTTAGCAATAGCTTAATTGAGAACTGCTTTCCATCTTAGATATTCCACCTTTTATTTCTATAGACACGGGGGGAAAAAATACAGCCTGTGAGATGCCTACTCATTTAATAAATTCCTCTCTAGCAAAGGCTAAATTGATATTTTTGAACAGATTAAATTGTTTTGGTCCCAGTGGAAGATCTTTGGACACTACTTGATTCTTAAGTGTGCCCAAGTTTTTAGCAGGTGGAAGTCAACACAGTGTAGAACCCATAGACTCTGATTAAGGGCACACAGCGTTAGCTTCCAAATGCATATTATATTCTATCTTAAGGTGGCTTTTATCGTTTAGTAAAACAACAACAACAACAAAATGGAGCTCATTAAAACTAAAACCAGAGCTAAAATCATTGTTGCTTGGAAACAAGAGAAAAGTGGATTCATTACGTATATACAAAAACCTAAGCAGAAACATAATTTAATGTGGGCTGTTAAATTTGAGGAGTGCTAATTTGGGAAGTGGCAATGACTCTGGACACCAGTGAATGAATTTAGAAGGCTTTTGGCTTTGTTTTTGTTTGTATATAAAAATAATTTCCACTTTGCGCCTCAGCAAACTGAAGCAAAAGTAGGTGAATCAAATTCTAGTCATCAAGTTCAGAAAACAAGATGAGTTGAGTCAATACAGTATATGCAGTATGTACGTAGATCCTTGGTTGGAGACACAATGTAAATGTCTATTCCAATTACAGGTCAGTGCCTATTAAAATACCACCAGGGCTATAGAGTGTGTTTTTTATGTTGAAATTTTGTTCTGATTAATTAATTGTCATTTGCTGAAGGTGGAGATTTGGGTCTGATTCTCTTTGGGACATGTCATATTCAGAGACCCCAGGATGTTTCTCATATACTCAAATGGCAACTTCAAGCTCTTTCTAAATCCCATTGCCATTGTTGGTTTGTTTTAATAGGTAATTGGCGACCTCAGATGCCTAGAGGATGCTGTTAGAGCATGCAAGTTATTTATTAAATCAGGATTTTCAACAGAAATTCTCAGAGATTCAGTATTCAAGCAAAAAGTAGTAGCTTGTAGCCAATAAATGAGCTCCTCTATGATGGTAGCAATGAGGTTTCTAGTGAAACTCTTTTTTTTTTTTTTTTGAGTTGGAGTCTTAATCTGTTGCCCAGACTGGAGTGCAGTGGCCTCTCCTGGCCACCGCAGCCTCGACCTGCTGGGCTCCCGAGATCCTTCCGCCTCAGCCTTCCAAGTAGCTGGAACTACAGGAGCGCGCTACCACACCCGGCTAATTTTTTTGATTTATTGTAGAGATGAGGTCTCACCAAGTTGCCCAGGCGGGTCTTGAACCCGCGGACTCATACAATCCACTCACCTCAGCCTCCCAAGGTGCAGGATTACAGGCTGAGCCACTGAGCCCAGCTGTGAAACATTTTTAACTTAAAATTGTATTACTTAGCTTGGTACTCACTTTATTTAATAACTCCAAATGACTTTCAAAAATTTTCCCCACTCAAATATTAAAAACTGGACTGTCCTTCAAAAGAATATAAGTATTTTAAGAAAATTCAAAAAAGATTCTAATGACAATATTGTTGGTATAGATCTAGTTCTTTCAAGGGGACTTCTTCAAATGAAGACAAAATGATCAAGCAGTTGCACAGATGTCATTCTCTGTCAAAACAATCTTTTTTGGGGGGTAATAGATAAAACAATCTTAATTCATTACAAGTATATGTTATGAAATAATTAGTATTGTGGTAACATGATAAACCTCTGAAAATAACACCTTCTGCAATGATAACAGCATATATGGCCATCTTTTTCAATGTAAATGGCACTTGTCTATACACCACATTATTTTCCTCCTGAAGTTCCATCTAGTTCTAATTTTTATAAACGTAAAATTAGGCAAGTATACAAACATTGATTTTACTCTGAGCTGGACCTCACACTCGTCAAAACAAAGTCAGCAAATGGGAATTTTCTCTCATATTATTCAAAGGCAGAAGTAAATGGTATTGATTAATTCAGACCTAATGTTAGAGCAGGAATAAGCTGTACTAACAGAGTCATGGAATAATGGAGAGTTGTAGAAAGTCTACAAGTGGGCTGGGCTTGGTGGCTCAGCCTATAATCCCAGAGCTTTGGGAGGTCGAGGTGAGTGGATTGCCTGAGCCCACGGATTCAAGACCTGCCCAGGCAACTTGGCGAGACCTCACCTCTACAAGAAATCAAAAATTAACCGGGCGTGCTAGCATACGCCTGTAGTTCCAGTTACTTGGAAGGCTGAGGCGGAAGGATCACCGGAGCCCAGCAGGTCGAGGCTGCAGTGGCCGGGAGCGGCCACTGCACTCCAGTCTGGGCAAGAGGGAGACTCCAACTCAAAAATAAAGAAAGTCTACAAGTGACTTAGTGGAAAGTAATTGGCCAACATGACAATTTGGCTGAAATGAATTGTTAATTAAGACAATGTTTCCATTCAGTGATTTTCACGTATTAAACAACTAACATATTTTTGTGCATTGTGACTATTACTAAAGATTTTTTTCTTGGGGTTTACAGGAAATATTTTACATTTGTAATCTATTTCTGCCTGTTTTAGAATGTTAATAACAGCAAAATTTGAAAATAATCTAAATGTTCAACAAGAAAATATATTAATGGAATAAGAAATGGTTAAGAGCTGAAACTTGAGAGAAAAACAAAGGATCCAAATCCTGGGTCCATATTTCTTATCAGTGTTATTCGGGTCTGAGTCATAAATCCCTGTAAGCCAAAAAATTCCTGATCAGGAAAATGAAGACTAGAAAGTCCACCTGGTAGGGCCATTGTGGGATAAAGTGAGGATTATGCACCATGACTGACACAGCAATTCAAACATAGTGGATATTCATGTTTGACTAATTAAATGTTCAATAAAATAAATAAACTTTATGTATCATCTATTTGTGTTATAGTGAAGAAAGAACCTCTTACAAAGTTGTATGACATCAACAGTACCTAAGTTATTGTTATCATCATCATCACCATCATTATCCTTGTTATGACTATCAGTGTTTTAAAGGCCATGACATCGTCCAAGAAGCTAGAGAGAGAGAGAGAGAGAGAGAGAACAAGAAAGAAAGAGAGAAAGAAAGACAGAAAACGAAAGAGAGACAGCGCACGTGCAAGAAAGAGAGAAAGATGGAGAAGAAGAAAGCATGCAAGAAAGAGAAAGACAAAAAGAGAAAGGGAGAGTGAGAGAGTGAAAGAAAGAAAGAGAGAGCAAAAGAAAGAAAGAAAGAAGGAGGGAGAGAGGGAAGGGAGGGAGGGAGGGAAAGAAAGGAAACAAGCTTTTAGATTTCAGGTGGACAAAGCCCAGCAAGAAATAAGTTTGCTGGGTATCCGCACCACCCCCCTCACCCTCTCACAGGAGCCAAATGACTGCTCAACACAACCCTATTTCTGCTCCCTGTTTTTTTCCTCATCTGCCACAGTAGGGGAGACTGGAGCCAAGTTATCCCTCACCCAAGGCCTTAGCCTGGAGACACTCTCAGAGTGAAGTCTCCTAAACTTGGCACAATATGCAGGTTTCATCTTGCCTACAGTTCAGCCTAGGCAGTGGTTATTGGACTGTTGAGAAAGACTCAAGGCCAAATCCAGTCCTAGCAAGGAACAGTGCATGGGCTATCAGTATAGCTCGTGGGTTTCTGACAGCACCTACACCTCAGATTTGCTATCCTGGTCCAAATCGCTGCAGTCACCAAGCATTCATTGAACAATTAATATATACAAGGCACTGTGAGAGATGCTTTTCAAGCTTGGTCAAATATCAAAACTTTCAGGGAGCTGCTTAAGAATACAGATTCTTCACAATTTTTCTGTAAATCTAAAGTTATTCTAAATTATAACTGATTTTAAAGATGTAGCTGGAACTACAAGCATGCACCACCACACCTGGCTATTTTTTTTTTTTCAATTGTGGAGACAAGGTCTCATCAAGTTGCCCAGGCTGGTCTTGAACCCTGGGCTCAGGCAATCCTCTTGCCTCTGCCTCTCAAAGTGCTAGGATTATAGACTTGAGCAGCCGCACCCAGTCTCTTGCTCCTTTTGTAACTAAAACCCTGCGGTAATGTCGAACTGTAGGGTACAACATATTCATGGGTCATCCAATCAATATTATGGATCGTGGCCAGGATATATTTTTAAATAAAATAGAGAAACTTGAGGTGCATCACACCTAGTAAGATTCATTATTGTTTTGTGAATCCTTTCTCTGGGCACACATATGTTTCTATTTATATCTATATGTCTAGACCATATCTATATCAACATAGATATAGATGCCTATCTATGAACTGCATCACATGTATGTTTAATTTTGGGACAAAGGCCAAAAACATGTGAAATTAAACAGTCTAAGTCAAATGCTTCCTGCTGCAATTTTGTTAGCATTCCTCTCTTTTGTTTCCTAGCAGAAATTGAGGGGAGAAAAGCTTACCAACAACCATAAACTCCCCATTAAAAACTATAAATTGGTCTCCTCTTAGCCTTATATCTCTACCTTGGAAAGATGGAATTTGTCTTTTTTTCATGGATACATATCATTATTCTTTATTAAACTTCTTCCAAATGGGATGCACTAAATTTTAGTTTTAGAGTCTACATTGATGGCGTTTTTATACTGTGAATGGCGTCCAAGGGTTCTTTCTTTACAGTGAAAAAAACAAGAGGAAATGGGTTTGCATAGCAGTCGGCGGGACTTCAGCCAGATAGAAAGAAAAATTTCCTGGTCTCCAGGGCAGTACAGACAACAGTGGGTCACTGCATGGTGGTGATGGGGGTGGGGGGGAATGGGTAATGTGAGGTGAGGTGAAGTCTCCTGCTCTGTGAGTCTGTGGGAACAAAGCAGATTCTTATCTGTCTGAAATTCTCTAGACGCAAACCCGTCTGATCCATGGGAAGGGGACCTCCAGGCCTGTAATGCCATTCTGCCCTGCATCGCTGAGACATTCCAAAGAAACATCAAGCACATACCCATAGCCCCATGGCATAAACCAGGAACAACCTCACAGCATTTCTCAAGTGGTGCCCTGTGATGTCTGGGGAGGGTGACTTGTGAGGGTGCAGGTCCACTGGTGCTTTCAAGGTAGTGTCACATCCCCGCAAGCCCCTGAGCCTGGCTGGGTCTCATTACCTCATCACTAGAACAGAGGAAAAATGATGTGTTTCTTAGAGTAATAAGACAAATGAAATGCATGTGTGAGTGCTACCCACACAGGGCCCAACAAGTGGAAGAACTCATTAACTTCCTTACGTTTCCTTTCAAATGTTAGCATCTGAAGAGACAGAATTGTTTATTAAAAATAGAATTGTTTAGAAGCCCAAGTTTATGAAAGACTTGAAAGACTCAGTTTTAAGTCATTATTCCATAGCCATTAATTTGTGAAACCAAAAGTCTTTGTTTATAGGGAGCACGACATCACCCTAATACTTAGTCGTGGTTATGTTTTGTTTTGTTTTGTTTTGTTTTGGAAAAACACATTAGAATTTTTTCTCCCTTACTGTTACCTAATAACTTCTTATTTTCCCTTACAATGATGGGAAAAGGGTGTTCTTGTTCTCCTGAAAAGTGACAGAAGAGGGAAAAAATTATGTGACAAAGAAGACTGCATATACGTCATCTATCACTGAATGGTCATATAAATGTTAGCATGTCTGTATGTACCATTTAGTGTGTTCATGTTAGAAATGTAGAGATCATTTAATAATCATCTTGTCTTTGTCTCAGAAAATATTGACCAAAATCGACCTTTTCCATAATAAAATGTCTTTGGTGTGATTTTTGCAGAGATGTGACCCTGGCTTCTTTCGTGCCCTATCAGGAGAATGCCATCCCTGTGACTGCAATGGCAACTCTCATGAGTGCTTAGATGGCTCTGGACTCTGCGTGGTGAGTCGAGGGGCACCCCTCTCTCTTCACTTACCCATGGGCTTCTGTATCTCATGTGAAGATAAGTTTTCTTCCTTCTTCCTGGATATTTGAGCTATGCAGGAGCAAACTGCTAATTACACTCTTTTTTTTTTTTAATCCTTCAACTTCTCTTACAAAACACATGGTATAAAACACTTCAGATCTGAAATGGCCACCAAGGTATAGGTATCAGTGTTCTCGGGATCCAGAGTCCCCTGCCTGGCCTCCCTGGCCAGCTGGCTTCATGCTGGAGGCCACTGGCGATAGGACTGAAAATGATACACAGCGGAGGAGACCGTCTGTCCAAATTCCTCTGTGATAGTGTCGTTTGCCCTATGTTTGGCTTCATTCCACATAAGAGAATAAAACAAGCATTGCACAACCTATGTTAGAACTTAAGATAATCAGGTCTATAGCTCCATAAGAATTTTAACACAGTTTAAGTTTGAACCAAGTAGCTGATGAAGACGAAAGCTTTGGCCTTGTGGTCTTTGTTAGTCTGTGTTCAAGCCCCCAGGAGACTTGTTTTCCTTAACTGAAATGAATTCTCCAATAGACTGCTCTTCAGTGAAGCGTGGTAGACACTCATGCAGGAGATTGAGACGCCTTCTAGCAGAAAAGTACTTGCTACGTGTTTCCCACTTTCAGTGAATGGACTGACAACTTAGTGAAAATGAATACTGAAATATTTACCAGAAGTGGCTTCAGTTGAAGTCTTAAAGGGCATTTTAAGGACGTATGCTCTAATAGCACATTTTCCCTCATGAGCTACAAGATACAGCAGAAAAAATTCAGTTCTTCATGTTCCTATCTGGCAAAAGAGGTTTTGCAAAACTGCAAGAGTATTTTTGCATATACTATAAGAACATTTATTTAAATACACCCCAAATTAGCATAATTGTCCCTATTAAACAGATAAGCTTAATTCTGCACAGCATCTCAGGTGTGAATAAAGGAGCTAGCTATTTTACTCACACATTATATTAATATGTAAATTAAAATGTTTTCATTTATTTTAAACCTAGAAGTTGCCATTTTCCTAGGGACAGGCGGTGAGGTCACAAAGCACTAGACGTTGCTATCGCTGTGTAGTGTTTGTTTAGTCCTGATAGTTCTGCGTTCCCCTCCCCCATCTTCTTAAATAACCATCACAGCCAGGATGTCCTCTGTAGCCGTGTAGGCATATGCAGCTGCCAAAGTCTACCCCTTTCTAATGCTTCCATCTCCGGTTTCCTGTTATTTTAATCCCGGTGACATTTGGGGAAAAAAAAAATCCCGTGGATACACTGAAACTAATAATGTACATCTCCGATAATTTGAAAAATTAAAGGCTGTTTGTTATCCAGTTTTTTTAAATGTAAGACAGTAGAGACTATCCGGTCCATCACCTGCTGTTAACTAGGCAGTCAACAAGATAGAAGACTGAAATAAACCAAGAAGGAAAGAAGTCCCTCCTGCTAGTGCCATCAAGAGCAATGACCAAGCTACTCTTCTGTGCAATGGCACTATCAGCACAGGAGCCATCGTGTTTTTTTTCTGTCCTAAGGGTGACTTCTGAGAACAGGCATCATGTGATTCCTTCTCAGTTTCTGGGGCATCCAATGTTCTAACAAACATTGGAAATGGGCATTAGATTCTCATAAGGAGCACACAACCTAGATCCCTCACATGTGCAGTTCACGATAGGATTCAAGCTCCTATGAGAATCTAATGCCCCGCTGATCTGACAGCAGACAGCTCAGGCAGTAATGTAGGCCATGGGGAGCAGCTGTAAATACAAGTGAAGCTTTCCTCACCTTCTGCTGTGTGGCCCGTAGGAGTTGGCAACCCTGATCTGAAGAACTAGTTCTCAAGGCTGGGCTTGGTGGCTTAGTCTGTAATCCTAGCACTTTGGGAGGCCGAGGCGAGTGGATTGCCTGAGCAGGTTCAAGACCCTCCCGGGCAACGTGGCAAGACCTCGTCTCTACAATAAATCAAAAATTAGCCAGGCATGGTAGCACGTGCCTGTAGTTCCAGCTACTTGGAAGGCTGAGGCAGAAAGATCACCGGAGTCCAGCAGGTCGAGGCTGCAGCAGCCAGGAGTGTGACACTGCACTCCAGTCTGGGCGACAGAGTGAGATTCCAACTCAAAAAATAAAGACAGAAGGAAAGAAGGAAACAAACAAACAAACCAACAAACTAGTTCTTGGTCATTATGAGAAAGCCAGGAGCCCAATGACCAGAACTAGAATGGGGCAGACCTGGACTGATGTTCGCCACTGGCACAGGGTTCTTCAAGTTCCTTGTGATTAAGACTTAATTGGTCTATTAATTTAATTCATCTAAATGGACTTGTAGCCCACCCTAAGCAC
This sequence comes from Tarsius wallacei, assembly GCA_963574415.1. NCBI lineage: Eukaryota > Metazoa > Chordata > Mammalia > Primates > Tarsiidae > Tarsius > Tarsius wallacei. Next base: position 6,976 of record CAUYQG010120330.1, on the reverse strand, counting down.
AATAGGAGAAAGGAAGTAATTCAATATATTCAAAGCTTATGGATTTTTAAATTAATCTCAAAGCCTAATTAAAACCCTATTCAGAAAAGAGGAAGTTAAGTCATCCCTCTTTGCAAATGAAAAAAAGAAAGAAAAAAAAAAACCCTATTCAGGAAGGCAAAGATATTACATCTCTAATTTCCGCAGACATTGGCATTTTCCTCATGATTTTTGAACTCTACTACATGTAAGACAGAGATCTCCTGTGTAAGTCCCTGAAAGCCTCAGCACGTGTGATCAATAAACCAGCACACTCATCGTTGTTCAAGGGCAAGAAGAAATTGATTACAGAGACTTCTTGAGCCCGTACTACTTGCAAGTGCAAAACTGGATCAAGTTCATGCATAAAATTAGATCAAGTACATAATCCTTACTTTAACATTTTGACAAATTTTCTATTGCAAACTCGGAACAACCTAAATTTTTGCAAATAGTAATCCGCTTGGTCCCATGATAACTGAAATTCTGAAACAAAGTCAGAAACATTCACATCTACAGAATTCTAAGACTGGATCGCTCAGTGGAGTCCCCTGTTTCGGGGTGCCCTTCAACGTAGGACAGGAACTGAATGCAGACAGTGCGTTCTCTGTACATACTTCCATTCCTGGGCTTGTTCCTCCTCTTGTGCCAAGTGAATGCCAGCATCACTCTGTCAGCTCCCATGCGTAGATGCCCAGCTGCCTCACCCACTTCCTTTTCTTCTACCCAACAGTCAATCTGATATCAAATCCTACCAACTCAAACCAGGAAAAGCCTGCTCTTCCACACCCTTCTACGGCCCTAATTCACAACCACAGCATCCTCCCCGGTCACTGATGCAGCTTTCCAACTATTTATCTCTCCCACCTCCAGACTCTTCTTCCTTTGATTGGTTGCCCACCTCTCAATCAAGCCGTCTTTCAAAAACACAGCCTAATCAAGGCATCCCTCTTTCTAAACTCCTTCAGGAACGTCTACTCCAGCCACAGCAAGCACACTGCCACCTGCATGTGCCCTGTGCTTTCACAGAGCTAAAAGCTCCCTTTCCTTCATCTTTGTCCATGTGCTTTCTGCCTGACTCAGTCATAGCCCCTTGACCCTCTGTTATCCTGTGTTTACCTCTCTGTTTCCTTCACAAGTCTTTGAGTTACTCAAAGGCGGGAGCCAGGTCTTCTTCATTTTAATAACAGTCACAGCTCATTGTCTGTCATGAATTTTGCCGAATGAATGAATGCATTGAGTACTAAAGTAAGAATCTAACCTAAATGCAAAAAACTTTACTTTTGTTATTTATGAGATACCCGGGTCACTCCTTCAATGCAGTAAAGTGTCCTGTCCTTCTCATTCATAAGCAGACCTTGAATAAGTATCATAATACTATAAGAAAGGGATCAGCAATAGTGAGAAACTGCCAGGGGAGAGGGGTAGGATTGACAGTTAAGGGAAACTGCCAGGGGAGGGAGGGGTACACCTCATCAACAAGGGTACCTGCACAATCAACATTTGAATACCTAACCCTGAACTGTACCCCACATCTTTAAAAGAAAAAGAAAAAAAAAAAAAAGATATCCTGTCCTGTGCTAGAAACTCAGGCTCTGGCCCAACCCTGAGTAACTTGGAAGCAGTGCTGTCGATACTGGATATCTTAATCTAGACCCCTACTTCTCAGGAGTCTAGACTAGAAGCATTGGTAACATTTGGGAGCTTATTAGAAATGCAGACCCCAGATCCTGCCCCAGACATCCTGAATCAGAATCTACATTTTCACCAGCTCTCTAGAAGATTTGTGTGCTGAAGTTTAAAAAGTATTGATCGCCGGGCTCAGTGGCTCAGCCTGTAATCCCGCGCTTTGGGAGGCTGAGGTGAGTGGATTGCCTGAGCCCGCAGGTTCGAGACCCACCTGGGCAACTTGGCGAGACCTCATCTCTACAATAAATCAAAAATCAGCCAGGCGTGGTAATGTGCGCCTGTAATTCCGGCTACTCGGAAGGCTGAGGCAGAAGGATCGCCGGAGCCCAGCGGGTTGAGGCTGCGGTGGCCAGGAGCGGCCGCTGCACTCCAGTCTGGGCAACAGAGTGAGACTCCAACTCAAAAAATGAAAAAAAAAGTATTGATCTAGGCAGACAACGGTTCTCAAACTTCATGACTCCATGAGCCCTTCACACTCTTAAGAATCATGGAAAATACGGCAACCCCCTTGGCACCTTTCCACTGTGGGAGCTTTTCTGTCTTCTCAATAAATCCTGCTTTCTCAAAAAAAAATCATGGAAGATTCCAAAGAGCTTTTGTTTATGCAGATTATATCTAGTGATATTTATCACATTTAAAATTTAAACTGAAATTTAAACTGAAAAGATTTTATAACACTTATTAATTCACTTGAAAATAGCAATAATATACCTGTCACATACTCAAGTTATATGTTTTATAAAGCATAAACATATTTTATAAGTCAAAAATGTGGTTAATGTCTGGCTTAGTAGAAGGAAACTGGAGTCTATCTGCTTCTGTATCAATCTGTGGTGATATCTTGTGTCATGCAGCCTCTAGAAAAGTTTATACACATGAGAAAATGTGCCTGCAAAAGATAAGACATATCTTAATATGATTTTGAAAATGGTTTTGACCTCCCCGGGCACACTTCAAGATTCATGGATCTAGTATTTCGTAAAGCATGCAGAAGGACCACACGAAGGCTAGCTTGATCCTTCTGGGCCTTCTTCCTAAGTTATGCTGGTGCTGTGACCAGGTAGGGGAGAGATGTCATTTCTCACGTGGAGGAGACACGGTTGGTGTTCAAATGTCATTTCTGACACTCATCTGCAATCGATTGTCTAGATCTTAACCACTGGCTAAAAATTCAGAATGCTTATTCCATTTTTAAGTGGGGTCAGTTTTATTAAAAAATAAACTCCATCTTCTTCCCCTCAAAACATACGTATTTATTATTGGCATTTATTTTCTGCTTTTTAAAATGACAAAACATTGACGGTAAAAAGACATTTCACAATCTTAGTAAAAGGTTTTTCTGAGCTAGAAGAAGCCTGACAGGCCATCTAGTCTATATCTCCATTTTACAGATAAGGGAATAGGAAGGTCTTAAAGTTGGCCAGGCATAAAATGGGAGAGTTAAGGATTTTTTCTCCCTGCTTCCAGCATTTTCTCTGGCATCTCCCATAAAGTGCATCGATGCCTTTTAGGGAAGCAGATGACTGGGCATGGTGGCTCACGCCTATAATCCCAGCACTTTGGGAGGCCAAGGTGAGAGAATTGGCTGAGCCCAGGAGTTCAACACCAGTCTGCACAACTTGGCGAGACCTCATCTCGACAATAAACCCAAAAAATTAGCTGGGCGTGATAGTACCCATCTGTAGTTCTAGCTACTTGGAAAGCTGAGGCAGAAGGATGGCCTGAGCCAGGAAGTCAAGGCTGTAGTAGCTGTGATCGTGCCACTGCACTCCACTCCAGCCTAGGCGACAGAGTGAGACTCTGATTCAAAAAAAGAAAAAAGAAGAAGAAAACAACATAAAATTAAGCAGATGATGAAAGCTAATATTTGCACTCCGAGCATTTGGAGTGGGGGAGACTTGGCGGCTTCACCCTTGAGGGTCATTGCTCCCATGGCTTCCATGGCAGAATTGAAGACTGACAAGGAATCTAAGGGATCCATCAAGTCATCAGGGGACAGAACTGGGAATCACCTCATTTTTGCAGCCTAATAGTCACTTCAGGCACAAAGAATGGCCAACATCTTACAATGGGCCTGTTCTCCTCTGCACAGATGGGTTTTGTCTGTCCAAAAGGATTCAGACGAATTTGACCCCAATCTACAAGCAACCCTGCTAGATTGCTTACAGTTTAGGCTCATGGTAGTTGGGTAAGGCTCACTGGTTTTTCTTGACATGAGAGATTGCCACCAATTTTTGCTAGCTTTGGGTGCATATTAATTTCCTTTATCTGCTCCAGACACGAATTCATTAATTCACCTTTTCCCCTTTTCCTTCATTTATTCTCCAACAAATGTTTTCTGAAGGCTGACAGTACAAGACACAGTACTAAGAACTATGAGGGAATGTGTTAAAATCCTGTTGTCTGCACATCATACTTATTTTTCAGTTTCTCATTGATCTGTCGGGCAATCTAAGCTAGTCCCTAAACTCTATTCTGCTAATATAATTTTAATCAGGGACCAAAGATTGTCCATACCTAGTGGTCGATCAAATGCCTGAAGGATATTCAGCCAGTGTAGTGAGCTACCCATATCAGAATTTTTCCCTTTTGACTAATATATTGTACTTCATTTGAAACTCAAAGTCTCAATAAAACAATCTGATACCTTCTAGTACAGTCATCTTATGACTGTTTAGAAAAGGAGGCTTTCTCTGAAACATTGGAGAAGCAGTATAATACGGAAATTAGCAGCATCACTTCTAGAGCCAGATTGCCTGGATTTGAATCTCCTTCTGGCTGCCTGCAGATCTGTGTGACTCCGGGCAATTTCCTTAAGCTCTCTGTGCCTCCAGCTCTTCATACATAAAATGGCAGGAAAATGGGAGCCTGTCTGAGATTTGTTGTGAGAATTAAGTTAATCCATGGGAAATGTTTAGAGCAGGACTTCACTATTATTTTATTCTGAACCTCAAACAGTGCAAAGACAAACAGAAGGAGCTCAGAGTTTAGCCTAGCTTTCTCCCAAGGGTCCTCCACAGAGCAAGTATTTTTATTTTTTATTTTTATTTTGTTTTTGAGTTGGAATCTCACTCTGTCACCCAGGCTGGAGTGCAGTGGCATGCTCACGGCCATCGCAGCCTCAACCTGCTGGACTCAGGTGATCTCCTGCCTCAGCCTTCCAAGTAGCTGGAACTACAGGCACGCGCCACCATGCCTGGCTTATTTTTTGATTTATTGTAGAGACAAGATCTCGCCAATTTGCCCAGGCTGGTCTTGAACCCCTGAGTTCAGGCAATCCTGTCTCCTCTGCCTCCCAAACTGCTGAGATTACAGAAGTGAGCCACTGCAGCCGGCTGCAGCTGTTTTTAAAAAGTTATTTCACTGAAGCTCCGGTGCTTCGGTGTTACTAAGGCGATTGCTCAAATAGGAGGATGGCTTTCAATGGCATTCTAATTCCTGTAGTATAATTTTTCTTTTTTTTTGAGTTGGAGTCTCACTCTGTTGCCCAGACTGGAGTGCAGCGGCTGCTCCCGGCCACTGCAGCCTCGAACTGCTGGGCTCTGGCGATCCTTCCGCCTCAGCCTTCCAAGTAGCTGGAACTACAGGTGTGCGTTACCACGCCCGGCTAATTTTTTTGATTTATCGTAGAGATGAGGTCTCGCCAAGTTGCCCAGGCGGGTCTCGAACCCGCGGGCTCAGGCAATCCACTCACCTCAGCCTCCCAAGATGCGGGATTACAGGCTGAGCCACTGAGCCCGGCATTATAATTTTTCACTGAAAACTATATTCAACTCTTGTGCACTCTGGCTAGTGCAAGAGGAAAATACCATGGAGCTCACAGCTCTGCCTTTTGCCATTGAGTCCAATATAGAAGAAAGCTGTGTGTTAGCATCGCTGCCTCTTGTGGAAATTAATCCATCAGCCAACAGCTACTGAGCACCCACTCTGTTGGGCTAACAGTGATACAGTGCTGAAAGGCAGTGTTGGGGAGGGGATGCTGAGACTGGGAGCAGACCAAGACTGCAATGGGGGTGGCGGGAAAAGAGAGGAGTTCTGGAAGGGCAAGTCGGGAGGACTTTCCAGAGAGTGTGAGGCCTGGTGCAGAACATGAATGATGCACAGGTGTTCCCTGTGTTGTGTGTTTCTTCCTGTAATCTGTGGATTATCTTTCCTGCAAGTGGAAAATAAAAAATAAGCCTGCTTGTTAGTTCTCGTGTGTCTCTATGCAAGACACCAACCCATCCACGGAATGCTCTTTATCTTCCTTCTTGGTTCATGCTACAGCCTGACACGCTTCATCCTTCTGAGCCCATAAGGCTTTATTGTCCCCATTATCATGGGTAAGCACCAGGAAGATAGTGTGTGTTTCCTCATTTCATATTCATTCCAAGTCAGCAAGCTGATGCTTCTGGAACATCCGGGGTTTGATCATTCTGATTATCATTCTGAGCTGAAATGAGGAACTCATGAATAATCCCCTCTGCATACAAACTGAAGAGAGCCCCAGGCTGCCAGGCCACACAGAAAATCCAAGAGGAATCCATCCACTACCGTCCACATGTCCTAGCATTGGCTGGGGACAACGTGGCTCGTCTGTGTCAACCAGTATGCTGCACACCATCTACGCTGTCAGACTCGAAGTCTCCTTTGCTTGAAGCATTGTTCGGTTCCTAGTGTTGCTGTCTATACAATTTCCTTTGCATCCTTGTCAATTTGTATCTTTTATCCCGTAGCACTGCCAGCGGAACACAACAGGAGAGCACTGTGACAAATGCCTGGATGGTTATATTGGCGACTCCATCAGGGGAACCCCTCGGTTTTGCCAGCCATGTCCTTGTCCCCTGCCCCACTTGGCCAAGTAAGTCCTGAAGAAAAATGGGCTCTTCTAATGATCATTTTATATTCTTGTTTGCTTGCTTGTTTGCCCTATCTAGTGTTCTGAGACTTAGTTTCTACAGGTAAAAACTGAATACCTCAAGTTAAGCTGAAACTGGAAATCATGTAGAAAAGGTCTCTAATCTAAATATGCTGTCAGGGAAGCCTAAGAGTCTGCAGGGTCAGATGATGACTCTGTTACCAAATCATGAAAGTGTATTGTAAGGTCAATGAAGTCTTCCAAGCTTTATAAGTTAGAGTAGTCTCACCTTTTCTTGATTACTCCTTGACCTAGAGAAATCACATCTGAACAGACTCATAATGTAGGAAGGGGACCCCCCCCCCAAAAAAATCCAGAATTTATTTATAAAAATTGTGTATCCTTGCATGTTTAAACTTCAGGCACTTTCAA
>CAUYQG010120327.1:0-19888 GCA_963574415.1 Tarsius wallacei | reverse complement strand
GATCCTTCCGCCTCAGCCTTCCAAGTTGGAACTACAGGCGCGCGCTACCACGCCCGGCTGATTTTTTGATTTATTGTAGAAATGAGGTCTCGCTTGCCCAGGTGGGTCTCGAACCCGCGGGCTCAGGCAATCCACTCACCTAAACCTCCCAAAGGCGCGGGATTACAGGCTGAGCCACCGAGCCTGGCTTAAAGCAAAATTTTTATCACATGAATAATATCTCCCAAGTCAGTGCAAACAAAAATCATTCCTAAGATTCAATCAGTTGCCCCCAAAATAAACATAGATGACAGCCTACTACATGCCAAATATTTTGCAAGTCAGTGGAGATACAATGATAAACAAGACTCAGTCGTTGCCTTCAAACAACTAATAGTTTTTAAGGGTGGGAAAAGAACCTTATAAACATTTATAAAGTGGTAATGCAGAGGTCCATTATTTTAAACTCAATATGTCATTTGGCAGAAAAAAACTTAAGATCAGGAATGGGTCTATGGCCAGGTGTGGTGGCTCACACCTATGATCCCAGTACTTTGGGAGGCTGAGGCAGGAGGATTGTTTGAGACTGGGAGTTTGAGACCAACTTGGGCAACGAAAACTACAAAACACTGCTCAAAGAAATCAAAGATGACACAAACAAATGGAAAAATATTCCATGCTCATGGATTGGAAGAATAAACATTGTTTAGATGTCCATCCTACCCAATGCTATCAACAGATTTAACGGAATACCCATTAAATTACTAGCAGCATTCTTCTCAGATCTGGAAACGACAATACAGGAATTCATATGGAAACAAAAATAACCAAGATAGCCAAAACAATCCTCAACAACAACAACAAAAAAAAAGCGGGTGGTATCACACTCCCAGACTTTATTGTAAAGCTGCAATAAACAAAACAGCCTGATATTGGTACAAGAACTGGCATATGGACCAATGGAACAGGATAGAGATTCCTGAAGCAAAACATCAATTTTTCAACCAACTCATCTTGGACAAAATCTCCACCAACAACTACTGGGGAAAGGAGAACCTATTCAGTAAATAAATGGTGCTGGGAGAACTGGTTGACCACATGCAAAAGATTAAAACAAGACCCCTGACTATCACCATACATAAAAATCAAATCTAAATGGATCAAAGACCTAAATGTTAAACCTCAAACTGTAAGAACCTTAGAAAATGCAGGAGACACTCTTATGGAAATTAGAACTGTCAACCAATTCCTGCTCAAAACCCCAAATGCCCATGCCATAGGAGATAAGATAGACAAGTGGAACCTCATCAAATTGAAAAACTTCTACAAAGCAAATGAAAACATCAAGAGAGCAGGGAGACAGCCCACAGAATGGGAAAAAAATATTTGCCCACTGTATATCTGACAAAGGCCTGACATCCAGGATCTACAAGGAACTCAAACGTGACAAAAAGAAAAAAAATAGCCCTATTGCAAAGTGGGCAAAAGATATGAATAGACACTTCTCAAAAGAAGACATATGAGCAGCCAACAGATACATGAAAAAATGCTCAGTCTCACTAGTCATCAAAGAAATGCAAATTAAAACTACACTGAGACACCACCTAACTCCAGTCAGGATGGTCATCGTCAATAACTCAAAAAACATGCTAGATGCTAGAGAGGATGCAAGGAAAAGGGAACACTTCTACACTGTTGGTGGGAGTGTAAACTAGTACAACCTCTGTGGAAAACAGTTTGGCGATTCCTAAAAGATCTAAAAATCGACCTTGCATATGACCCCACAATCTCCCTACTGGGAATATACCCAAAGAAACTCAAATCATTCTGTGAAAAAGATACCTGCACATGCATGTTTATTTCAGCATTATTCCCAATAGCAAAAACATTGAACCAACGCTGCTGCCCATTGAAAGGGGACTGGATTTTTAAAATGTGGTACATAAACACAATGGAATATTACACAGCCATAATGAAGAACAAAATCATGAGCTTCACAGCAACCTGAATGGAGTTATAACCTATAATACTGAGTGATCTAGCACAGAAACAAAGAACTGAGTATCACATGTTCTCACTCATAAGCGGACCTTGAACAATCACAGTAATACTATAAGAAAAAGGATTGGCAGTAGCGGAAAACTGCTGGGGGGCGGGCAGGATTGGCAGTAGTGGGAAACTGCCAGGGGAGGGGGGACACACCTCATCAACAAGGGTACCTGCATAATGACCATTTGTATACCTGACCCTGAATTGTAGCCCACATTTTTAAAAGAAAAAAAAAGTATCATTGCTATAGAATAAAGGTTATTTTTAAACGAGTGATAATGACTAGAAGACAGAATAAAGGATGTGACTGGGGCTACTGGAAATGTTCTGAGTCTGTTTACAGAATTATATTTGGTTTGTAAAAATTTATCAAGCTGTACATTTATGACATGTATATTTTGCTGTTTATTTTCTTCAATAAAGTTACAAGGGAAAAAAAAGAAAGATAACAGTCCTCAGATTTGAAAGGCCCATCAAATGTCAAGCAGGAGGTATGAAAAAAAACCCACACCTAGACACACTGTGGGGAAATTTCAGAACAATGGAGAAAAAAATTACTAACAGCTTCCAGAGTGTAAAACACATTGCTTTCAAGGAGCAAGAATCAATGACGTCTGAATTTTCATAGGCAACACTGTGCTGAAGGAATAAGACAGGATGATATTTAAAAGAAGAAAATAAGATTTTCTTTAAGGTTCTGGACCATCTTTATATTTATGTTACATTATTGCAAAAATATATTAAAATGTCTGCATTCAAAATGTCCATAATTCCATCACCTGACCAGGTTAATGTTTTTCATTTATTCAGGTTTTCTTCTATTCCTTGTTTATATGCATATCTAAATTATACACAGTTGCAACTAGTATTAAAGGTAAGAATTATTTCTACAGTCTGCTTTAAAATATGCCATGAAAATTTTTCTATTTAATAGCCTTTCTTTGTTTCTTATCTTCCCCCATCTCTTCTTCTCTCTCATTTCCTTCCTCCCCTACTCATGGCAACCAATAAAACCCTGATGTTGCAACTCTGTGCATAGTCATACAAACACATATCTACATATTACTTCTTTCCTTTCTTTGTCAGATTTTTTTTTAATGATGTCATTTTAAACTCATTTATCTGCAACCTGTTCTTCACACTTAACAGTACATCATGAACTTACATCTCTCCAGGTAAATATTGTTTTTTGTTTTTGTTATTAAATATTGTTTCTAATGAGGCATACTCATTATTTTTAATAAAAGAAAAATATTTCATATTAATTTTTAAGAATAATTTCTGGTTGTTTCCAGTTTTTTCTGCTCATATTATTCAGATTGTTTCCAGTGTTTCCAGTATAAACAGTGTTATAATAAACATGCTTATACATATAATAAATATATTTTTACATACATTTTAAACAGGTAAGAAAGTGCCAGGCATGAGATTACTGAGTTGAAATATATATAGACATAGTTTTTTAAAGTTTTTGTTGTTTTATTTTAATAGGTAACATATATACAGTTGGGGAAAAAAATCAGTCCTCCATTTCCCTTCACCAAAGAGAACTCTTATTAAAAGTGTAATGTTCCAGAGATATTAACATATAGTATAATATCTACAATTTGAATAGTTATAGCCAGATTACTTCCCTGAAAGGCAGTAGCAATTCAAAACTATATTTGCAATATATAAGAGGGCCTCTTTCCTAGCTAGGTTGTCAGTATTGTTAGCACACTTAAATCTTCTCTAATTGAATAGTTTAAAAAATGATATCTCAGTCGAGCTCCGTGGCTCAGCCTGTAATCCCGTGCTTTGGGAGGTTGAGGTGAGTGGATTGCCTGAGCCCGCGGGTTCGAGACCCACCTGGGCAACTTGTCGAGACCTCATCTCTACAATAAATCAAAAAATTAGCTGGGCGTGGTAGCGCACGCCTGTAGTTCCAGCTACTTGGAAGGCTGAGGCGGAAGGATCGCCAGAGCCCAGCAGGTCAAGGCTGCAGTGGCTGGGAGCAGCCACTGCACTCTAGTCTGGGCTACAGAGTGAGACTCCAACTCAAACCCCCCCCACCAAAAACCAACAACAACAACAACAAAATGATATCTCATTGTTGTGTTAATTTGCATGTTCTTGATGACTTATGAGGTTGAAGATATTTTCATTTGTTTATTAACCATTTTCATTTCCTCATCATTGTAATGCTTACTCATACCACTTGCCCATTTTTTGACTATTATCTTACTTTGTAAAAACTCTTTGTATATTATGGATATTAAATAGCTGTTTGTGAAATATGTTGTAAATATTTTTTCATTGGCTTTTGGATTTATTATTTTTTACATTAAAAATGTAGTAGTTTGACCCTGGAGCAGTGGCTCATATCTGCAATATCAGTGTTTTGGAGGCCAAGACAGGAGGATTGCTTGAGTCCAGTGGTTTGAGACCAGCCTGGATCACATAACAAGAGCCTGTCTCTACAAAAAATTTAAAATTAGGCAGGCATGGTGGCATATACTCATAGTCCTAGTTACTCAGGATGCTTAGGTGGGAGGATTGCTTGAGCCCAGGAGCTTAAGGCTGCAGTGAACTGTGATCACACCACTGCACTCCATTATGGGTGACAAAGCAAGACCCTGTCTCTTTTTTAAAAAATTGTTAAGTAATATTTTATGTATTCTAATGTCTATCATTAATTATCTCATTTCTAGATTTCCTCTATGGCTTAAGAAATTTTCTTCAACCCCAGACAGTAATATATTCTCTCCAGTTCTCCTTTAAAATTCCTATTCTTTTGTGCTCTATAATGTAAATAATTAATTTAATACTTAATGGATTTAGATTTATATAGGATGTGAGGTAGGAACTCAACTTTAATTCTAGATGGATAGCCAAATTTATCAGTATTCTTAATAGATAATTATTTTCTCCCACAGGACTGAAATTTGACCTTTCTTAATTTCTAAATTGTTAGGTATATATGAGGCTTTCTATCCTCTTCCATTGAACTATATGAATTCTTGCAACATTACCGTTCTTTTGATTTTTACCATTTTTTTCAAAATTTCTCAACTCTTCTTGCCTATTTTCTCTACCTCTTAAAAATTCAGACTCAGTCTGTCAAACTTTATAAAAATTTTCTATTGGGCTAGTAATTAGAACTGCATATGAACTGCATATGATTTACAGATTAATTTGATGAGAACTGCCATTTTTATAAAATTGAGCCTTTTCATCTAAGAATATGGCATATCTCGCATTTATCCAAGTTGTCCTTTGTATGGAGAAACTACTAGCAACACTGTTACAGCCATTTGGGAAGACAATTTGTCCATATCTATTATAATAAAAATATGCACAATTTATAATCCAGCAATCCCTTCTTATCAACTCTGAAGAAAACCTGTACCCAAATATGACCTACAGTACTGGCAGCAGTAGCCAAACAAAAAAATCAGAACTAACCCAAGTGTCCATCAATAGAAAAATTGAAAAGCATATATTGCCATCCACACTTCTGAATATTATGCAACAATGGAATAACATGAGGTAGATGTACATGTTTTGAAACGAAGCAATAGCCAAGACATATTGTTCAGCAAACAAGTACATTATGGAAGATACATGCCTATGCAAAGCACATATATAACACAAAACAAAAGCACATATTTCTACAAGTACATATATGTATCCAAATACAAGGGAAAATAATTGAAAGGGTATACATCAAACTAATAAAATGGCTATTTCTATGCAAAGAAGTGAGATGGGAGATGGGTTACAGAGAGATTTTTGCATTATATTGTTTGACTTTTTCTTTCACTGAGAATTTATTCATGTATTATCCATGTTAGTAAAAATAAGGACAATTTAGAAAAACAAGTTGAAAAGCTCAAGTGATTTGAAAGTATTATTTTAAAAGGCCTCACAAATGAAATTTCAAGATTCAAACTGTTCTCACATATTGTCCAAATAAAAAGGTGCAAGATATTCAACTATAAAGCCCATTTTTTTAGAGAGACAGATTCTTGCTCTGTCATCAAGGCTGGAGTGCAGTGGTGTGATCATAGCTTACTGTAGCTTCGAATTCCTGCAAAATCCATATCTTAATTCAACTTATCCACTATTCAGATACAGTCCAAAAGAAGCCAACCTCACAAATGGATGCAAAAGTGACTGATTGGCAACAATCTTATTAAGAAGCAGGAAGTTGTAATGGAAAATAGTAGCTAAACACTAAGAGAAAGGAGAGAACTCTTCCTCTTGGCCAATGAGAATCCATCTTTAGTTAATTTGGTTTATTGTATAGGCAATTTTATTAGAACAGAAAATATTTGTTTCACCTGAAATATAGTGTGACATAACAGTTAAGGCTCTGGAGTCATGGGTTTGATTCCTGCCTCTGCCACTCACCAGCTTTATAACCTTAAAGATACCCGACACTTAACTTCATTGTTTTTTATTTTTTTCTCATATGTATAATGTGAATACCTCATAGGATTGCAGTGAGGGTTAAATGAATTAATACCTGTAAAGTCCTTAAAGCAGTGCCTAGTACAAAGTAATTGCACTCAGTGTTAGGTAGTATCAATATTAGTAGTATTAGTTCAATTCAACAAATATTCATTAACTGACCACCATGTGTCAGACACTCTACTAGCCATTGGTGTTACAGAGATGACTAAGAATCAGTTCTTGGCATTGAAAAAGCTTATCCAGTGTGGAAAAAATAGACACATATGCCCATGATGTCAATACAATGTGGTAAGTGTTTTAAAAAAATAATTGTCAGGTGCTGTGAGCAAACAAGAGAGATTCACTCAACCCAGCAATGGGGAGGGAAGGGTGGAGGAGTGGAAAACTCCAAGAACAACTTTCTCCCCATTTCTTGTTCTCATTAAGAGAAAGTCCTTGGTAGGTTATTTGCTCCTTTCTAAACCTAAAGGTAATCCATCAGAATTTACATTACCACACAATTTTCTGATTGCAACTTGAGCTTGGCAACCAAGAGTCACCATTATGAGACATGACAGAGTTGTTCCACAGGACTAGTTGGGAAACAACTACGAATCATGTTGTAAACCTTGCAGGGAGTCAACTTCATTCCACAGGGTGCCAGCCTTTCATAACATAGTTTCCACATTCAGTCAGCATTTTATGGTAAGTTTCCAACGACTGTGTTTCACAACAAATATTTAAACTCTCTGCCAAGGTCTTGTGATTGTATAAACTCAAGATAAATGTGAGTCAGCACTGCATTTATATTATTAAAAAGACATGACAATGGCTTGCATTAACTGGAGTATATTATCAAGGAACTTAGGTTACTCTTCAACCACAGGTCACAATCTTATAAGATTCAAACTGACTATTTAATAAAGAGACAAAAAAATATATGATACTGGTTTAAAGACCAACACATAAGACTGCAATGGGTTAAGGAATAAGGAATACTTTCCAACTAATTCCATAAGTACTACACGCTCCAGGATAGGCATGAATAAGAGATTTCCTTCTCATAAGAGCTCATGGACTAGTCAGAAAAACAGTGCATACACAGAAAATAAAATGTCATCAACGTCAATATGAACTTCAATATGAAGTTCAGTAGGAACTTCAAGTATAGGTTTGAGCAATTGGGGTTTTAGTCGGATTTTTAACAAGGATTATACATTCTTCATGAAAAACTTTTATTTGTTTATTATTTATTTATTTATTTATTTATTTATTTGAGTCAGGGGCTCACTCTGTTGTCCAGGCTGGAGGGCAGTAGCACAATGATCACGGCTCACCACAACCTCGACCTCTTGGGATCAGGTGATCCTTCCACCCCAACTTCCCAAGTGGCTGGGACTACAAGCACATGCCATCACACCTGGCTAATTTTTTAATTTTGTAGAGACAAGGTCACACTATGTTGTCCAGGTTGGTCTCGAACTCCTAGGCTCAAGCAATCCTCCCACCTCAGCTTCCCAGAGTGCTGGAATTACAGGCATGAGCCACTGCACCCAGCCTTCTTTATGAAAAACTTATAATGTCTTTTCAATGCCTACAGGAGAAATCTGTTTCTCTCACCTTATTCCACACCATATTCCAAAGGTAATCCCCCGGTCTAGCTAGAACAGCTTAAACAGTATACCTCAAGTTTTCCACCTGAAATGCTTTTCTGTACAAATCCTAACCATGGCTGACTATATTGATCCCATATCTTCCATGAAATCTTTGCAGGTATAGCACCCTATGACATGTCCCTCCACTGAATACTCCTACCACTTGTCAAGAGTCTAAAGTCTAGGATCCTTTGGCAACCCCTACCTCTACCACAAGAAATTGGTAGTGAATGAAGAAAATTACAAAACAGAACAGAAACACAAAGTCACCTTGTATGGTCAGAATAACTCACAGATTGCCAACACTTGACTGCATCCTAATGGAATTATTTTATGTATCTAAGGAAAGCAAGGGTTGATTAAAAAAAAAAAAAGCAGGAGGGAAATAATTAGTCTCAAAAGTTAGAGTTGACTTTGTCCAGATAGCACCTTCCTGGAGAGAGGGAGGTTTGGGCCCTGGACTTAAGTATTTTTACTCCCCAAGGCAAAGCATCCTTCATGTAGAAAACATGAGGGTGCTTCTAGCCAATAGATCTCACATATTTCTAATCCCACTGATGCCAGCATTTCCTACCCCAGTGATGAGAAACACCAGTAGAAGGAGTCCCACAATCTACATTTTAAAAATCAGTTTTATTGCAGTATAATTTACATACTGTAAAAGTTACCCCTTTTAGGATTATAGGTCTAAGAATTTTGACAAATGTATATGATGTATAACCACAATCACAATCAAGATACAGAATATATTGTTTAGCTTCTTATATACATTTGTTGACAAGAAGAAAAGTGTCCTGTTCATAAAGACATGCTTGTAACAATTATTTTTCACTAAAAATTAATATTGTTTATTAACTTTGCTAGAATGAGTTTATACTTAATATACTGACAAAATCTTGAAAATAAAAGAAAGAGGATTGTCCTCTCAGATCTAAATTATATCAATGCAATGTATTAGATCAGAATTACAAAAAGCTACCTTAATTAGACAAAATATTTTACAGGCCTGCAAATCTTCTTGACTGTAACCTGATTGTAAATACCATATTAACAGTGTCTCAAGCAGGAGAGAGATTGGTTTGGTCAGACATTGCCTAGACAAGTGCTACTCAAAGTGTGTTCCTTGGACTGGTGCCTACATGGGAACTATTTAGTATGGGTTTATGATGAAATAAGTACTGAAACTAAGAGTAAGCAATTAGAACTTTTATTGCAATTTAACAAGGTAATTTTATATCAGTTGAATCTAATACTAAAAACTTGGCATTTGTATTTTGTATTTCTTTGTTTTGCTTTTCTGGTAGTTTATTTTTATTACACTTAAAAAGGATAATTCTTTTCTCTTTTCTCTTATGGGGAAAAAATAAACAAAAAGGGCATTGGTCCATAGTGGATTGGATTAGAGGGAATAAAACAATCCTTTATCACACAGGTTGGAGAAGCAGTGTTCTAGTGCATGCTTCTATCACCTCCTGCTTGTACCTACTAAATCTTGACCATGTAGTTATCCTGTTCATAAAGACATTTATTGCTTTAAATCAAAGGTCAGCAAAATTTTTCTGTAAAGGATTAGATATTAAATATTTTAGGATTTTCAAGCCATCTGGTCTCTGTCACAACTACTCTGCTCTGCCATTGTAGGCCAAAACTAGCCATAGAAAATATGCAAATGAGTGAGCTTGGTTGTGTTTCAATAAAACTTTATTTACAATAACTGGAGGCAGGTTGCATTTGGTGCATGGATTGCAGTTCACCAATCCCTGCCTTATATTACCATCCAATTTTGTCGTATTAGATTGCCAACTCTTTAAGAGAAGAGCCATAAGCTTATTTTTTTCCATTCCAAGCAGAGACTACAAATTCCAATAAACACTTGTAAACTGGAAGGATGAAAGAATATATATCCCAGATGGTAGGGACAGAAAAAGCAAAGACACATCATTAAGAATATAAATGTCTTAATCCATTTAGGCTTCTATAACAAAATACCACAAACTATGTGGCGTATAAACAACAGAAGTTTATTCCTCACAGTTCTGGAAGCTGGAAAGTTCAAGATCAAGGCATTAGCAGCTTCAGAGCCTGGTGAGGGCCCACGTTCTGGTTCATAAATAGTGATTTCTTGCTGTGTCCTCACATGGCAGAAGGGGTGAAGGGTCTCTCTCAGTTCTCTCTTATAAGGGCACTAATACCATTCATAAGGGATCCACTCCCATGATCTAATCACCTCCCAAAGCCCCACCTTCTAATACTATTGCATTGGTGATTAGGTTTCAGCATATGAATTTTGCAGGGGAACAAACATTCAGACCAAAGCAACAAGTGAAGATAAATCAAGTCAAAAGAACTGATGATAATTTCAAAGCATCCATTAATTATATAACATGTTGTTTTAAAAGGGTTGCTAAGGCCGGGCATGGTGGTTCAAGCCTGTAATCCCAACACTTTGTGAGGCCAATGCGAGAGGATTGCCTGAGCCCAGGGGTTCAAGACCAGCCTGGGCAACTTGGCAAGACCTCATCTCTACAATACATAAAAAATTAGCCGGGCATGGTAGCACACACCTGTAGTTCCAGCTACTTGGAAGTTCGAGGCAGAAGGATCGCCTGAGCCCAGCAGGTCGAGGCTGCGGCGGCTGTGAGTGTGCCACTGCACTCCCGCCTGGGAGGCAGAGACTCCAACTCAACATGGGGGGGGGTGGGGGACTTGCTTTTCAACCTTCTTTTTCTATCTTCACTGAACATAGAAAAGAGGAAAATAAGTTGCCATTTTCCCAGAAGGAATTTACATGGCACATAAAGAACTTCTGGTAAACTTTAGACTGTGCTACCAAAGGAACTTGTTCAGCAGGAGAATCTCTCAAAATCATAGTAATACAAATTGGTTTGAACTGTTTGAAGAGATTATAGTGAAAGTACAAATAATATCTTGGATAATTCCTCAAGGTTGCTTTTATTTTCAAGCCTATAAATTCACCAGATAAACCATTTTTTCCAGATATAGTCTCTATGCCTCTACCAAGAAAGTTCTAAAAAGGAAGCATAATATTTTGTTGAAAAATAATTGATACTTTAAATTATATTTTTGTGCCCAGTAAAAACACAATGTTTAAAATTAAGATTTTAAGAAAATTATTCACTGTAAAGGATGACTAAAATGTAATTCAAATTTGATGACTTTAGCCTTAGGTCATATAAATTTCCACGAGGGCATTAATACTTAAAGAGTTAGAGGAAGGAGAATCGGTTATAAATATTGCAAGAGTAGAATACGAAGAATGTTAAATAAGTGAGTTACCAGTCTTCATTACAGCAGCAAAATTGTCATGTAAAGCCACATTCATATATTCATTTAGTCAATATTCATTGAGTACCACTTATGTGCCAACAATTGTGAAGCATAGGATGAACTGAATACAACCCCTGCCTTCGAGGAACTTATACTCTGGATGTAGTGTAAGACGTGATGAATTAAATAGCACAACAGATTAGCCAAATATTACTGCAATTCAATAGACTACATTGGGGTTTTCCAAGAGCTATCAAATGTGCCTTACAAAAATTACTTGAGTAACTTGTTTATATATTTTATTGTACTGTATCTTCCTAGAGTAGAGTAATTGTTGTCTTTGCCAAAGGAAAGCAGCCTCTTTGAAGCAACAGAGAGTTAATTAGGCTAATATGATTGCCTAAAAAGCATGTCCAGTGGAAGAAAAGTAACTGAAAGCAAAATGAAAAAGTTTCAAAGCTAAGAAATTCATTTCAATATATTCCGATCTATACTTAATATGGAATCAGCCCACAATTATTTTAAAAATTGGTTAAGGTTCATAAAAGTACGCAACTGGTAGCAAAATGCTTGGCAGTTGAAATATTTACAAATGTAAAGTGAGTCATGTTGTTAAAGAACTATCTGCAGCTTCCTTAATTAAATCAGCTGCATACTGACTTATATATTAAAGCTAAAATGTAAATTATATGTTAAGATCACTCCTTTTGGGTACTTAATGACTTTATTAACCATGAAAATCACCATCAAAAACAAGCTTTTTGCCGGGCGTGGCAGCTCACGCCTGTAATCCCAGCACTTTGGGAGGCGAAGGCCAAGAGGATTGCCTGAGCCCAGGAGATGGAGCTCAGCCTGGGAAACTTGGCAAGACCTCTACAATAAATAAAAAAATTTAGCCAGGTGTGGTGGCATGTGACTGTAGTTACAGCTACCTGGAAGGCTGAGGTGGAAGGGTCACCTGAGCCCAACAGTTGAGGGCTACGATAACTGTGAGCAAGTCACTGCATGTCAGCTTGAGACTCCGACTCAAAAAATAATAATAATATACTTTTAGAGGCCAATTTAATATGACAGTTTTGATTTTTTAAACCACACGTTACATTATTTTCAGCTTTCACAAGTATGAGTACTTTGGTCTGATCTTTATAATGTGGTTAAGCCAATGTAGTGTACATTTCCATCTGCCAGATCGTCAGATCTAACTCGAGGTCCCTAAGATTTTCTGTCTGAAATGCTTGTTATATGTGAGACCCTGAAGCCAGGCATAATACATCTTTTGGGCATTCTCGCTCAAGAGTTGGTCTATTACTCAAGGCTTCTCATCAAAGCCTGAGGGCCTTAGCCAATTCAGGGACAATAACTTCTCTGTGTTTTAGTACTCACAGTCTTAATCTTGCTGAAATTAAAATTTTTACTTTGGTTTATGGCCTTGGCTTTTGTTCTATATCCCTAGTATGTTAATCTTATTTCCTGGGCCATAATCATTATCAGATCGCTTTTCTTTTCACCTTGTCTTGCCTGATACATTGATTTCAGTAAGTCACATTCCTTCCCTTACCTGAACTTCAGTCTCTGGGTTATATATGTTCCAATTTCTGCTCTATAGCATATTGTTCCAAATCTTAATGATAAAGTTTATATTCATTTGTTCATGTAACAAACATGCATTTACCTGTGCAAAGCACTTTCTTGATTTTGGTGATACAAAGATGAATGAAACAAAATCCTTGTTCTCAGAAAGCTTATGAAAGTCTAGTGAAAGATACAGAGAAGGAAATCAACAATTGGAATAGAATGTGCTATGAAAGCAATATGTATAGGAAGCCATGCAAACACAAAGGGAGACTTCTAGGCGATGATACTTAAACTGAGTCTTGAAGGTCAGACAGGAGTTAGCAAGGCAGAGAAAATGAATAAATAAGAAGGCAGGAAGTGTAGTCCAAGAAAAGGAAGAAAAACGTGTAAGCAAGAGACAGCATGGCAGATTAGAGGAACCACAAGTAGCTTAGTATGGCTTGCAACAAAATAGTAAAATGTGAGGCTGGTTGGAGCCAGATGATGAAAAGCCTACTTGCACTCTGATCTATCTAGAAGGCAATAGGAACCCACTGGAGAGGATTAACTGGAAGAGTGCTATTATCAGACATGTCTTAGATTACTCTCCAGGGTTGTGAAAGACAGATTAGAGACAGGTGAAAGAGGAAACTTACTATAATTCAGATAATGTGTAATGAGGGACCAAAATCAGATGGTAGCAAAAGAAATGGAAACAAGGGGATGGAAGTAAAAGAGCAAGAGATACTATAGTATTAGACCGTATAGAACTTGGCCAATCATTGGGCACAGGACAAAAAAAAGGCTGAACTAACTCTGAGGTTACATATCAGAAGAAATTGTTTGCAGAAATTGAAAGTTTGATGCAGAAGATGGTAACTTATTTAATGATGCTGAGTGTATGGCAATATATAAGCATCTAAGTAGAGGTGTTCAGCGGGCAGTTGGGAATGCATTTCTGTGGTGCAAGATAAAAGTTGTGGTTGGAATAGATTTGAGGGTTATCTGAATAGAAGTAATAACTAATAGGAATGGCTATGGAAAATAAAAACAAAAACAAAAACAAAAGCACTCTGAAAATCCTTTCAAAGAAAAAATGAAATTCCAGATAAGGTAGAGTTTCCAGTAGGTTTAGCATTTTTTATACTCAACACGTACAGTGTCAGAGGAGCATCACTATCTTACCCCTCCCATTCTAAAAAGTGTCACCTCATTCTTTTCAAAGTATTTCCTCTTACCCAGTTTCACACGATCCTCCTCACAAGTGTCATTTGAGTTCTATAGGACAAGTATTATCTCCCTTATAAGAACTCCCTAGATCAGACTCCTGATTCCAGCCAAACCTAAAAATTTTTATCTTACTGTCACCCATGGCCCAGCATGACACTAATTTTATAGGTGTGAGAGCAAGGACACTAACTGTTCAAGTGTTTGCCGGAGGCCATACAACAATCCAGCACAAGAAGAACATTAAGAACTCAGGACTTCTGACGCCAGGTCTAGAGCTCTTTGCACTACATTTTATCATGAAATTTCCAGGAATCCATCTACTGTCCAAAGTAAAGCAAAAAATACTTGCAATATTGGATTTAAGTATTCAAATATATAGTTATTGAAATATATTATTTATATACATATGAAAAAAGTTGAAAAAATTAAACATCTCATAACTAATATTTATCTTCACTTCTTACTAACATACATTACTCTAAATGTGAGATCACATAGGAAAGTCTCTATTTTTCTTTCTCTCTCACGTAAATAAGAATGCTAATTATAAAAATATGACAAAGCTCCCAGCATTAAAGGACTTTAAAATTTCTATTAAAGTAATATATTATACTTTACAAGTAAACAGGACGTTTTCAAAAAAACACGGAAAGGAAAAACTACAAAAGAGAGAACTTGTGTCTGAAAATAAGGAAGTAAGATTTTTGCATACTGTAGACGGTACATAGAAGAAAAGGAGGATAGACAATATTAACATACCTTCTAGGAATTTGGAAATTATTTTGCCCTCTAAGAATTAAACCATAAAATCAAAGCCTAATGGAGTAGGTCACAGATACACAAAGACACATTAAAGAAAGAGAATGGCTCCCAGGCTAGAGAAAGACTCTCAGAATATGTCAGCATATCAAAAGAAAGAGTGAGACCTTGAGAAAGTAGGCAGAGATGTTTAGGGAGAGGAGATTGGCAAAGGCCTTGGCATTTTATTCAAGTATTGTCCAGGGAAGAGAATCCAGGACCATAGGGCCCTTTAGTCTCATTGACAGGTATATATACCTATTCCATAGGTATATGTATATCCATATTTCTAGAACAGGTTTATATATCTATTCCAGAAATGGGCACATGAGTCCTTCAGAGCTAGTTTTCATTACACAGTAATTCATCCTACTAACACTCGGCTTGCTCAAGACCCGCTCCTATTTGGTGGGGATACCCATGGGGAAAAACTCTTTGGTCATGTCAATATGAGTGTTCCATCCACCGTGAGAGTTGTATTTTTTGTCATAAATTAATTTTGGCCAATCTGAATTGTTTATTGTGCATTTAGTCAATAAGAGCTTATCTCTGGGCCATAAAGTCAATCTCCAGGTATAGACAAAACAGTTTTTTAAGGCCATCCTCAGAAACACCTTCACCAACACCAGCCTTGGGAGTGCCTTTTATTCACACTTGAAGGGGAAGAATTGTATATAATCAATACTTTAGTAATTGCTATATGGTCTGCACAAAAAGCCTGAGTAAAAATAACGTAATGTGTGTCATTGATTAAAATGTGGTGCTAAGAAACAAGAATGGTTTTAGATGGAATGTTTAAAACAAAAAACAGTGTTCAAAAATTAATTGCTATATTTGGGCTGAATCCAATTTCCATATGTAGATCTTTGCCTAACATCTACCTCAGATACACATGTATGATAACCCAATCTCAAATATGCCTATGCAGCACTGTATGAATTATGTGGGTGCATACATTCCCCTCTGCTTCTCCCTCTCTCTCTGAAAAGTAGATTCGTGGAACAAACAGAGGTTTCAGAGTTAGAAAGATCTAGCTCAGTTCTACTTCTTGGTTTCTTATTTTCTCTTCCTCTCTAAAATGGACTTAATAATACATATCTCATAGAACTACTGTGAAAATTAAATAAGATTATATGGTATAAGTATTCAAATGTCGATTTCCTTTCTGTTCCTTTCCTTGCCTTGGTCTTTTCAATTTAAAAATACACACACACACACACACACACACACACACACACACACACACACTTTATTCCATATGACCTTAACCTTTATAAGAGCAGAGATAATAGCTGACTTTTGTTTACCATTCAGTCCCTGGTATATGGCTTTTAGGAGGCTGTCAAATACATTTTGAACTACAAAATAAGATTAGTTAAGCACCTGAGATTCTGTTTAACTGAATTTCCCGTCAGCTTAGGTAGGGATCTCTCTCAGTTAACTAAAAACAATCTACCATATACATTAAAGGCCTCCATATACACTGAAGGCTTTATCAGGTATCACTTCTGTAGATCCTATTTTATGACCTTTGATTAATCAATGTAATGTGACTTTTAAAAATATTATTGTTGGCTGGGCATAGTGACTCAGCCTGTAATCCTAGCATTTTGGGAGGCCAAGGCAAGAGGATTGCTGAGCTCGGGGCTTCATGACCAGCCTGAGCAACTTGGTGAGACTTCGTCTCTACAATAAATCACAAAAACTAGCTAGATGTAGTGGCATACGTCTGTAGTTCCAACTACTTGGAAAGCTGAAGCGGAAGGATCGCCTAAGCCCAGCAGGCATCTTAATTGTATCTTAATTGACTTTGTTGTGTTCTACTCTTGAGAACTTTTTGTGTGCTGCGGGTGGGGACAGGAGGGATGGCCATCCAATCTAGAGTAAAATTTTAGTAAATTTTGAAAAGACAATAAGTGAGGATATGTCTAAAAAGTGGAAATGTGATTCCAGAGAAATACTGGGGACTATAAAACATAAAAACACGATTATGAATTTGGAGATAGATGAATTTCAGAGGAAGATCAAGGATCCTCTAGACATAGGACAAGATTAAGCCTCAGGCATGAATATATATGCCCCCCAAAATGAATCAAAGTGCAGTTGTTCCAATCATTTCAGGCATCTTCACAATGGATTTGGATGCAGGTGTATTGATCCAAATATTGATCTTTAAAATGATTAAAGTAATTGCTTTTTAAGAGCTGGCAAAGAATTTCATTGACTGAAATTGAAAGGGTTTCATTGAACCTGTGTCCTGTTCCCCATCAGATCATACAGATCAAAATAAGGAGTTGACTTTGCTTGATTTGGGGGAATAACGGTAAATTGATGCAATGGCCTTATGAAGGATATAACCATGCTTCATTGACCATTAATGTAAGGGGAGGATTTATGTGTTTGATATTCTGGAAATTGTCATCTTTATGCTTAACCTGACTTCTGAAAATCTTGAATACTTTGTAATGTTAATCTTTGTCTCAAATATAAAGCAATATGTTACAGAGGAATGAGCTTTGGACCAGGAGGCAGAAAAGCGAGATTCCAATCCCAGCTCTGCCTCGCGGCCCTGAGAAAGTCATATAAGAGCTCTTACTCTGTCTCAGTAAACTGAGGGGTGAGCTTAGATGATATGCAAGGTCCCATTCAACTCGGAGGGTCTATAACCCTGTTATGCATAATTATTACATCTTTATTATAATATTTTCACTCAAATGCAAAGTATATTAAAAGTAAATATAAAGGAGGACTTTTGCTGAGTATAGCATGTGGAAACGGAGGTTATTCAAATCCATCAGCTTTTCAGTCTGGTTATTTTCACATTGTACTCCATAAGGTGCACTCACATAAAATGCTACATACTGTTAAATACTTTTGTCCTTTATGCCAAAACACTAAACTCTCATTGTTATATCAGTATTACCACAGCACAACTAGAAGCCATGTAATTTTATTTTACATAAATCTTGGCAGGCATTACCTTGGTGCTTTTGTCTTGGCTAAGTACCAGGTGCGTTTGTACTGGATATATACCAACTGCTCTTTTTATTTTAAAACTTTACATGGATTCTATATAATTGGTTTTCTTACCTACCTAATTACCCTTGATGATATTATAATTCTTTTAAATAATTAAATGGGTTATGACTAATTTTAATACTGATAACAAAATTTTAACTTGGTCCTGCAATTTTAATATTGGCAATGCAATACTTGGAATTTAAATGAATTTAGCTTACATTCCAAGTGTTTCATTTTGTGACACTTATATTGAATAATAAAGTGTTCAATATAATACAAAATTTATAACTCTGGCTCTTTAATAAAAATGGACCATATATTGATTAGTTTATGGGCAAAGTTTAATTTTTGAGATACAATATTTAAAACTGAAGATTAAATTTTATATTTTAATTCATGAAGAAATCTATTATATTACTTTATACTTTATTTTTTCTTAACTTGATAACCAAAATTAAACGTTTTCATTTTGTTTTATTTGTTGTCTAATATGAAAGTCAATGACCTCTTGGAAGTGAAATTTTATTTTCATTTTTAATATGTTTATCTTACGTTCCCTGTTTGTTTCAGCAGCACTTAAATATTTTTGTGATATTTAAAGATAATTCTTTATTTGTATTGGTTTCATTATTACATTCTCTCTAATTCAAGTTTACTTGAAACTACATAAACTTGATTCATTTTCTCTGCATAATTTTAAACTAAAGGGGATCTATGTAACTTTCTTTATCATCGCATTCAAGAATAACCAAAAAAAAAATCATTTTCTGGATTTTGGCACAAGTTCCTTGTTCCCTTCATTCCTCACCCTCTCCCCATACAGTATTAACACAGTGTGCAGTTTTTTTCCTTTATAAGCAAGTTGCCACTTGAAAAGGTTTTTTTTTTCCCCCTAATTTCTACTGTGTCTTAGGACTTTAAGCTCTAAGGCCAAAATTTAATATGCTTTGTAAAATAAGAAAAATCACAATATTTTAATCTGTTTTTCTCATTCAGTAAAAGGGTGATAACTATCACCTTGCCTACTTCATCGAGCTTTTGTGAGGTTCAAATGAGATACTATACACAGGGCTTTGAAAATATGTGTAATAATAAGGAAATATATGGACTAACGCTGTTGCTGTCATCATTACTGTTGTTGATCTTATTATTCAGGTATTAGAATGTCTAATATGGGAAAGAAACACAACTTTGCTAGAAAATAATTCTACCTAGTTTTTCCCATGTGTCATAGTGGAATATTCCAACATGTAATAATATATAAAGATTCTGCACCAAGACAATCCTCAGCAAAAAACAAACAAACAAACAAACAAAAAACCCAAAAGCCAAAAAAAAGCAGGAGGTATCACACTCCCAGACTTTAAACTCTATTATAAAGCTACAATAATCAAAACAGCCTGGTATTGGTACTAGAACAGGCATTATTCCAATGAAACAGGATAGAGATTCCAGAAGCAAAACCTCAATTTCTCAGCCAACTCATCTTCAACAAAGCCTCCACCACCACCAACTGGGGAGAGGAGAACCTATTCAGTAAATGGTGCTGGGAAAACTAGTTTACCACATGCAGAGAATTAAAACAAAACCCCTACTTATCACCACACACAAAAATCAACTCTAAATGGATCAGAGACCTAAATGTAAAACCTCAAACCATAAGAACTTTAGAAAATGCAGGACACACCCTTATGGAAGTCAGAACTGGCATCTAAGTCCTGAGCAAAACCCAAAACGCACAGGCCATAAGAGATAAGATAGACAAGTGGGACCTCATCAAACTGACAAGCTTCTGCAAAGCCAAAGAAACCATCAAGAGAGCAGGGAGACAGCCCACAGGCTGGGAAAAAGTATTTGCCAACTGTATGTCTAACAAAGGC
>CAUYQG010120325.1:0-28980 GCA_963574415.1 Tarsius wallacei | reverse complement strand
TACAGCAGATGGTTCGCCCAGCAAGAAAGAACACGTAAGGTCATTTGCAGGTGGAAGAAACTTGCATTTGGGCACTGAAAGGGCAGCTATATTATGGAACCATTCTTAGACTGTAAGTTATACTTAATCCTTTTTTTTCCTTTTAGAGGTGGGGTCTCACTTTGTTGCCCAGGCTAGAGTGCAGTGGCTGGATCACAGCTCACTGCAGCCTCAACCTCCCGGGCTCAGTTGATCCCTCCCACCTCAGCCTCCCTAGTAGCTGGAACTACAGGTAGGTGCCACCACATGTGGCTAATTTTTTAAAATTTTTTGTGGAGATGGGGTGGGGGGGTCTCACTATCTTGCCCAAGCTGGTCTCAGACTCCTGGGCTCAAGCAATCCTCCTACCTCAGCCTCCCAAAGTGCAGGGATTATAGGCATGAGCCACCACGCTCAGCCTCTCCTATGTTTTCTTTGTAGAGCTGGGACCACACCTTGTTCATTGCTGTATGCCCAATACTCAGCCCAGTTTCTGTCTCGCTGATAGAGCATTCCAGAATGCCCATGGTATGAGTGAATAAAATGTGGTCATAATACCTGACCTTTTTTCTTTTTGGGACTTATTGTTGGAAGATGACAGAGACAGGAAAGCACAGATCCCAGGGAGATTGCTCGATGATTTTTCACAAATTGAACACTGGTGCCCCTTTCCAGCTACTTCCTCACCATAAGGTAACAAGAACACGATTTTTGACAGCACAGATTAGTTCTGTTTATTTTTGAACTTTATGGAGAAATATTTAGAGGTCTTCCAGTGCCCACAATGCACATTCGCTTTTTTTTTTTTTTGAGTAGGAGTCTCACTCAGTCACCCAGACTGGAGTGCAGTGGCCGCTCCCAGCCACCGCAGACTGGACCTGCTGGGCTCCGCTATCCTTCCACCTTAGCCTTCCAAATAGCTGGAACTGCAGGCGCACGCTACCACGCCCGGCTAATTTTCTGATTTATTGTAGAGATGAGGTCTCGCTTGCCCAGGCGGGTCTCGAACCCGCGGGCTCAAGCAATCCACTCTCCTCAGCCTCCCAAAGGCGCGGGATTACAGACTGAGCCACCAAGCCCGGCTTAAATTTGGCTGTTTTAAAGATCAACATCATTTTAGTAATACTTGTTCTACTTAAATTTTTGCTAGTTTTATTTTGACTTTAAAATAAAACCTGATTTTATTTTAAATATAAACTCCTTTTAATGTAAATTCCTTCTTATGCTCCACCCCAATCATCAAACCCCCTTCCTGAACTTCAAACATTTTAGATCAATTTTGCCTTTATGTTAACTTAATGCAAATGGGATTGTAAAGTATGCAATCTTTAGTGTCTCAAGACTTTGCTCAAAATTTATTTTTGAGAATTATTCTATGTTGATTTGTGTTATTTTTAATTTATGCCCATTTCTTTTCAGTATGTTATTTTCATATACTGTACCAATTCTACAGTAAATAAACATTTTGTATTATTTTAACTTTTACAATATTTTGAAGGGAGCTATTTTGAACATCTGCACACATCTTTTATTGAATGTGTGCTAGACATATACGAAGGGGTGAATTTCTATATAAAAGTGAATGTGTAGCTTCTACTTTATAGATATTGCAATAGTTTTAAAAGTGATAGCACCAATATATGTGAGTTACAACACACACCTAACAATACTTGCTGTTTTCTGCCTATTTTTCAAATTCATTATGGTGAGTGTGTGGTAGTATCATCTTGTGATTTTAATTTACATTTCCCTAATGAGTATGCAATTGACAGGATTTCACATGTTCATTGACAATTTGTAAAGCCCTGTTTTATAACATTCTTGTTCTAAGTTTTTTCTATTCCGTTTAACTTAAATGCTTTTTTCTATTTCTTTTTCATAAATTTCAGTGTTCTGATAAAAATTTCTCATGTTTTAAGCATCTTTAATGTATTTATCAAAGCTGTTTTCAAGTCTCCTCAGCTAATTCCAAATGCAATCACTGCAGATTTGAGTTTACTATGCTTTTTCTCTTCATTTCAGTCATATAGTTTGAGAGTACATTACTAATTTTGTTTCAATGACAGTTGATATGTTTTGAAAAGTCTCCAAGTAATGTTATCTTCTTTGAGAGATGATTTGCCCTTCCCTTTGCTAGATTGAGTGAGTGGAGACTGATCACCTTAATCCAAACAAGGACCGTTCTCAGTTCAGGTGGATTTAAGACACAGAAAAATAGTTTACATCTGATATCCATTTGATCACCCAAATATTTAAAACTCTATGGATGGTATCTAAGGAGATCCTTTCCCACAATCAGTCTCTGACTCCAAAATATTTTTACACGATTGAGAAAATGCTGTCTGATTTTAGATCCCTGCCCTGTAAAACCGCATGTAGGCACATGCTCTGCATGCCAGAGTCCACATTCCCACCAAAATTCACTTCTCAAGCCACTAGTTTTCTGCTAATACAAAGGCCCAATTCTTAGGCACCTGTTCATGCTCAGAATTAGCCATGTCTTGGAGAATAGAAGAGCATGCTGAGGTCATCTCCCTTCTGTGAAGTTCTCTCATTTCCGGAGTTTCAGCTCCTTCAGCTCTCCGAAGGTCTCTGACATTGTCAAAGAGAGCGTTTCTTTAATTTATCTGAGTTTTTAGTTTTCTTTGGTTGTAATACTGGTCTAATGCCAACTACTTCATTCCATAGAGAAGTAAAAACTCTTTTTTAAAAAATCCAATTTATTTATTTATTTATTTATTTTTAGAGTTGGAGTCTCACTTTGTCACCCAGACTGGAGTGCAGTGGCCACTCCTGGCCACCGCAGCCTCGACATACTGGGCTCCGGCGATCCTTCTGCCTCAGCCTTCCAAGTAGCTGGAACTACAGGTGCACGCTACCACGCCCGGCTAATTTTTTTTTTTTTTTTATTGTAGAGATGAGGTCTCACCAAGTTGCCAGGAGGATCTCGAACCCGCGGGCTCAGGCAATTGACTCACTTTGGCCTCCCAAAGCGTTGGGATTACAGGCTGAACCACCGAGCCCGGCGAGAAGTAAAAACTCTTAACCACAATGCATTTTTAAAGAAACATAGTGTATTTATGTATATGTGCATATATATTCATAAGTGTATATCAGAAGATGCTAATTAAAATGTCTTTAACTAAATTATAGTAAACTAATATTTGGACTTTGGAACCTTAAGAAGGAGAAAATGGACATATATGTAGTATAGAGGTTCTATATAAAATTATTTCAAGTATAAATTTGAAATAGTCCATGTTCTACATTTAATAGATATCTTGTTATGTGGCATGCACTCATATATATTTTACTTTATATCCACAATCAGTAAAGAGATACTCTATTGTATTTTTTTTTTTCATAATTTCACCAGGCAATGTTATTTCTAGGGACAGATCTAAAACCGGAGGGAAAAAGAGGAAGGAAATTAGTTGCTTTATTCTAGTTATGAGTTTCAAAAGGAAGTAATGAAGTAGAAACAAAGTGTAAATACTAAAGGCAGACTGAATTAGGAATCTACATATATAATAGTAGGAGAAAGATAAAAATCAAGTAAACCTATGGAAAATAGAGAATAAATGATAGAAAATAGATTCAGTTAAACAAAAAAGAAAGAAACCAGAATTAGTCAATTAGTAGTTTCTTCTGTGTTGTTAAAAAATATGAAGTTATAAGAATTGATTTTCATGTTGACTTGAAATTGGCAATGAACCCCTGTGTATTTTTTACATTACAAAAAAAGTTTAATTTTATTATTTGCTAATACTTCCTTACATCTTTTAGTTTTACTAGTATGTTTTTAATGGTTACATTCTCATGTTTCATGTGTTACCTTTTTCTTTTCTGTCTGATAATTAATAAATGTATTATTGAACATTGTCTACAAACTATTTTGCTTTACATGGCAGGCAAAGAAAGTATGTTTCTTACTTTATCTTGTAAATTGCAATCTATACAATGTTACAATGCCATAACTTCCCACAATATTAACATTTAATCGTGTTATTCTCTCTAGATGAATACTGCCTACGTATTTATAACAAGCTTTAGGCTGTAAGAGTTAGATATAAAATGCCTTGTTCTCCTTAATCAAATGCTCTTGGGCAAATGTTAAAACATATTAAGTTTGCTTTACAATTCATCAATTATTTCTTTTTCTTGTTAGAGTAAACATCAAGGAGTAAACTTAACTTAATAACATGTATTTAAAAGAAGGTTTATTCAGAATTTACTGTTTTGATTTGTCTAATTAACTTACACATTAATATTTTTAATGTATGTCTCCACAGCGTAATACACTTAAATTGAAGTCAGAACATAATGTTATATTATATTACTGAAATCGCACATCTGAAAATGATCATTTAAAATATGCTTGATTTCATTATTGATACTAGCATCATCTATAAACTTGCTATAAAATTAATTATTTATTATTATTAGAATGCTTTATGTGGTTTGAAGTCAATAGAAACATGTACTAGTCTTTTCAAGCTTCTACTAAAAATATCATACATTTGGTAATTTATTAACAATAGAAATGTATTGCTCACAGTTATGGAGGCTAGAAAGTCCAAGATCAAGTTGATTGCACATCCAGTGAGGATCTACTTTCCATTTTAAAGATGGTGCATTTTTGCTGTGTTCTTACATGGAAGAAGCAATAAACAAGCTTTCTCCAGCCTCTTTTATAAAAACACAGATTCCTATTACCTCCCAGATATCCCATCTCCCAATGCCACTATACTGATAATTTAAGATCATTTATCTGGCAAATAATTCAAAATAGCAATTGTAAATATGTCTAAAGAGACAGGAAAGCAATGTGTTAACAAAGTAATAGTTTAAACAAAAATATATAAAATACTTTTTTAAGGCCCAAATATAAATCATGGAGATGAAGAACACAATAAATGAGCTAAAAAGTCACTAGAAAGTTTCTACAGCAGGTTAGATCAAGCAAATAAAGGATTAGTGATCTCAAAGATAGGTCACTGAAAATTATTCAGTCATAAAGGCAAAAGGTAAAAAAAATGAAAAAATAGAACACTTATTCAACCATGAGGAACAATAAAGTGGAACAATATACACATTATGGGAATTTCAGAAAGAGAAGAGAGAAAAAATGAACACAAAGAAATAATGACAGAAAACTTCCCAAATCTGGGGAAGGAAATAGACATCCAGGTCCTAGAAATACAAAATCAAATGATCTAAAAGTAATGTACATCAAGATACATTATAATCAAAATGCCAAAAGTTAAATGACAAAAAAATAATTGTAAAAGCAACAAAAGCAAAATGGTTTGCCATACACCAAGCAATCTTTATAAGACAATCAGCATATTTCTCACCAGCAATATTGTATACTAGAAGGGAATAGGTGAAATAGTCCAAAGAATGAAACAAAAAATAAAACTCCTAACTAGAAATATTATATCAGGCAAAACTATCTTTCAAAAATATAGAAGAGAACAAAGTCTTTGTTAGACAAACAAAAGTATTACCACTAGACATGTCTTGGGAAAAAAATGTTAAAAGGAGTTTTTCATGTTAAAAACAAAGGACACAAAACAACAAGATAGTAGCATCAAAAAAATTTACCTGTAATAATGAGTACTATACTTCCTTATTAATATTCATTATTAAAGGTTCATAATAGACTTTATATACATAATTCATTAATGCATGATGGTTGGTAAAGTACTTTTAAATGAAGTATGAAAGTTAAAAGACAAATTTTTTTGTTAAAAATTCTAACAAAAACTATGAAAATAGATACACATTATAAATAGATAAAAGTATAAGAGTAGCATAAAATGGGGACAAAAGAGAAATAAGTATTGAGCTTTTCTATGCAATTAAACTTAAGATGTTATCAGCTTAAAATAGATGCTTACAGATATATTTTGTAAGTCTCATGGTAACCAGAAATAAAATACCCATGGAAACTACACAAAGCAAAAAGAGATAGAAAGAAATCAAAACATATTAATACAAAACATAAGAGAAGACAGTCATAGAGAAAAAGATGGCCAAAAGAATCACAAGATTAAAAGAAAACAATCAAGAAAAAAAAAAACAGTAAATCCTTCCTTATCAATAGTTACTTTAAATGTAAATAGATTAAAATCCTCAATTAGGAAACAACAAAAGATATATGACTGAATGAATTAAAAAAAAATGGCAACTATATGCTGTCTAAAAGAATCTCAATTTAGCTGGGCTCGGTGGCTCAGCCTGTAATCCCGCACCTTGGGAGGCTGAGGTGAGTGGATTGCCTGAGGCCGCGGGTTCGAGACCCACCTGGGCAACTTGGCGAGCCCTCATCTCTACAATAAATCAAAAATCAGCCTGGCATGGTAGCGCGCGCCTGTTCCGGCTACTCGAAAGGCTGAGGTGGAAGGATCGCCGGAACCCAGCGGGTCGAGGCTGCGGTGGCCGGGAGCGGCCACTGCTCTCCAGTCTGGGCGACGGAGTGAGACTCCAACTCAAAAAAAATAAAAAATAAAAAATAAAAAATAAAAAATATATATATATATATACACACATACATAATTTCACCCAAGTATATAATGCAGACATTGGCAGAACTTAATGGAGAAATAGATGACAATACAATAATAGTAAGAGACCAATTTCAGCAATGAAAACCGAAGCCAGAAGGGATATCAATAATGTTATAGAAGATTTGAAAAAATCTATAGATCAAGTGAACATGACTAACATATAAAGGATATTTCAATCAACAAAGGAAAAATACACATTCTTCCCAAACATTCACAAAATATTACCCAGGATAGATAAAAAATCTCAGGTAACAAATAAGTCTTAAATTTGAGAATTCTAAAATTTAACCAAGTATCATTTCTGAGCACGATGAAATAAAACACAAAAGCAATAACTGAAGAAAAACTGGAAATACATAATATTAATATGTGAAAATTAAACAACATGCACTTAAACCATCAATAAGAAAAATAAGGAATCAAAGGAAAAATTAGAAAATAACTTGAGAAAACAAAAATAAAATATAACTTTCCAAACCATATGGAACACAGCAAAAACAGTACTAAAGGTGACATTCAAATTGAAAAGGAAGAAACAAAAATCTCAAAACAACATAGTGTTACACATTAAGGAACTAGAAAAACAGGAATTAACCCCAAAGTTAGCAGAAGGAAACAAATAATAAAGATTATAGTAGAAATAAGTGATATAAAGAAGAGAAAAAATAATAAGAATTTTTTTGATAATATAAATAAAATTAACAAACCTTTAGCAAGACTAAGAGAAAAAGAGAGAAGACTCAAACAAACCAAATCAGGTGTGAAAGAGGAGGCATTATACCTGATGCCACAAACATCAAAGGGATGATAAGAGACAAGTATGAACAATTGCATGTCAACAAACTGAATAACCTAGAATAAATGAATAATTTTTAGAACATACAACCAATTAACCAAAGCTAAAGGCATCACACTTCATGATTTCAAAAAATATTACAACGCTATCTTACATGCTACATCAAACTAAAAGTCTTCCTGCAGCAAAGGAAACAATACAAAGAATAAAAATAGAACCCATGGAATAGAAGAAAATATTTAAAAATTTTAAACTAGCAATTCTATTTCTCAATATTTATCCAAAAGAATTAAAATTAAAATGTTAAAGGTATATCATCAGTCCCCTACTCATTGCAGCACAGTTCACAATAGCCAAGATATGGTAACAACTTAAATGTCCATCCAAGGATGAATGGATGAGAGAAAATGTGGTAGATATATACATACAGTGGAATATTATTTAGCGGTATGTGAAAACATAAATGTCATTACTTAAAAATGGCATTTTATCATTCTTTGATGTCACTTTCTTCTTTCTTTAAGAAAGAAATTCTACAATCTGTAACAACATGGATGAATCTTGATACCCTGCTAAAGTGAAGTAAGTCAGTCACAGAAGGATAAATCTTACATGATTCCACTAATATAAGGTATTTAAAATAATTAAATTCATAAAATTTAAAATGAAATAATGAATACCCGGAACTGGAGGGGAGGAATCATAGAAAGTAGCTGAGCTATGCTTACTTGGTATAAATTTTCATTTAAGCTACATTAATAATTCTAGAAATCTGCTGCCAACATTGTATCTATAGTGAATAATACTGCATTGTTTTCTTAAGAGGGCAGATCTCATGTTAATTGTTATAACTGCAACAAAATTACATTTTAAAAAATTCTCAAAGTTTGTAATATGACACACATATAGATTTATAATGATGTACAATCAATTACAGAGCACTTTCTTGAATTTCCAGTTATTCCTAATTTAAAAATGTTTTGCAATTAAAGAGAAAGTGAGTTTTATATATTATTATTTTAATTTTATTTATTTCCAGCATGAACACTTATTATGTTCTGGAATGCTTAATGGTAAAGTACACATTTTTGCTAGTTTAAGTAACAGTCTGCAAAGCTGAAAATTCCCAAATTTTAATTTGAGAATCTGCTTTAAAAACACTTTTCTTATTTAAAAATGTGTTTTCCTAGCCCTATAAAAAATGATTTTCATGACTAACATTGTATTATGAGTCATTAGAATAAATCTAGAATCTGCTTAATGAGGTTATTATACATTCACAGAGACAAAATTTACATTCGCATATATTATACTCAATTTTTAACAAACAATTTAAATTTTCCCTTGAAGCAAAACAAAGAATTTCAGAAAATTAAGACAAGCTACTTTTATGCTTTTAATTTTTTTCATTGCATCTTGAGTTGCAATACATTTAATTTATGGCACAAAGTAGAAAAGTCCTGATTGCCTTGCAAAGCTGTCCTGTAGATTAACTGTCATAGAACTAACCAATCACAATCCTTCAGTAGGGACAATGTCTATATGAGTTCTTTGATCATCTAGTGTAGTGGGTTACGCAGTGTCCATTCAAAATTCACATTCACAAAAAATCTCAGAATATAATTTGGTTTGAAATATGGTCTTTGCAGATGTAGTTAGTTAAAATCTCAAAATAAACTATCCTGGATTTAGAGTATGCTCTAAATCCAATTACAGCTATCCATATAAAAAGAGAAGACAGATATTTAGAGGGAAGAAGGCCACGTGAAGATGTAAACAGATTAAAATTTACACTGTCACAGCCAAAGAATGCCAGAGGTCAACAGAAGCTGGAAGAGACAAAAATGGATTCTTTTCTGAAACCTACAGAAGGAGAATAGCCCTGCTGACACTTTGATTTCAAACTTCTAGCCTCCCAATCTGTGAGACAACAAATTTCTGTTTTTTAAAAAACAGAATGGCATCTCAGGGAAACTAATATACCTAATATGAATTTATTTGGATAGTAATCTCACAAGAGATACTCTAGAATTCTATTTTATTGGAGTTGTTAATGAAAACCACCTAGTCAGTGCATAATAGAAGGGGAATCCAGACATGTACAAAGAAAAAACATAGTCTGCCAATAAATCTGAGATAATACCAGTGAGACCAAAAATCAAAATATGGGATCTCAAAGTCTTGTATTAAAGAATGAATATTCATAAAATAAATATTTTTTAATAACTTAGTATGTGTTCTTTTCTTTTCTTTCTTTCTTTTTTTTTTTTGAATTGGAGTCTCACTCCGTCGCCCAGACTGGAGTGTAGGGGCCACTACCGGCCACCGCATCCTCGACCTGCTGGGCTCCGGCAATCCTTCCACCTCATCCTTCTAAGCAGCCGTAACTACAGGCGCACGCTACCATGGCTGGCTAATTTTTGATTTATTGTAGAGACGAGATCTCGCCAATTTCCCTGGTGGGTCTCGAACCCATTGGCTCGGCTTCCCAAAGTGCTGGAATTACAGGCTGAGCCACTGAGCCCAGCCTGGTAATGTGTTTTTTACTAAGAATATAACATCCATAAAATTTTAATTGAAAAAAATAAAAAGGTCGCCTCAGCTCTTAAGCTCTAAGATGTCTTTAGTCTATGGGAAAAAAGGAAGAAAAATATGTATTTTAATGCATGCTATTAACTACTATGAAAACAGTAATAATCACTCAATGTTATTGAAATATATAAAAATATTTAATTCCATCAAGGTAGTGGTTCTCAACTTTAACTAGCATTAATATCACCTGGAGAACATTAAAAAAAATCCATATAAGTTTGGTCTTCTTCCTATGAAATGCCAATTTAACTGTTTTACTTTAAAATTTGCTTGTTTGCTTTGGTTTTAGTTTTTCTTATTTGATATTAATGACTTTTAAATTCTGTTGGAAGGCTAGCTTTCAAGACTCTTTTTACCACATGGTAACAGGTGAGAACAATTGATATGAATCCTCATGATGTATGATGGTATATCATGGTTGGAAATATGGAACATTGTCTAGCAGTTATTCCCACAGCCGTTTTGACATGGTGTGGTCTGGTGGCATACAGTGCCTGAACACACAAATAACTCGGTTATATAATCTAGACAAGTAGCCTGTCTTCTATCACTCAAATTAAATTGATTCAAATACTATCATACTTATGGTAAGAACCTCATGTATTTTTTCCAGTTTCAAAAGCAATCAGAAGTAACCTATTATTTTTGTTAGGCACACCTGGACACAAACTGTTGACTTCATATCTTTCAGTTTATTAATATTTTCTCCATCTCTGACATATATAACACTGTCCTAGATTTGTCATATGCAACCATTGTTTCACTCTTCCCACAAAACATTTTTGTGGATAGCAGACTTTCTGAAAATTTTTTGTCTCCTCCCTTTCTGTGTCTCTTTTTCTGTTACACACACACACACACACACACACACACACATGTGCACATCACACACATCTGTTACATATTTTTATTAAGAAGAAAATTTAAAAGAAAGTACCAAGAGCATATTCCAAGTGTTGAATAGTAAAAAATATGCTGGAAATCACCAATATATTTATTCAAAAGCTCATTGAAATTTTTTTCTTTTGATTTCCTTTATAAGAATAAAAAAACTAATTACTGCCCTCATTAAATATATCAGCTACTTGAACTACCCCGATTATAAAATGAACTTGTAATAATTACTCTAATCCTAACTAAAGTTACTGATCTTGAGCTTTTTATGAGCTTGTCTCTTCTTCAGTGCTCAGGTTGTAAGCTATTTCAGTCTTCAACTTTGAATATTTGAAATTCAAACAAAATAAAATGTGCTTGTAATTACTTATGCATGTCTCTAAATCATTCTTTTATGTTTCAGATGCAAAATAAATTAACTAATTGTGCTAGAATTTGCCATCTGATTTCACTTTTCAGAATCGATTTCCTTACTTTCTCTAAAACATCAAATTCTTTCGTGATAACTTTCTTAAGGAACTATACTATGTACTATGTACTCTTTTTAAGGTCTTATTATTATAATCTTCTTTCATATCTTGTATAACTAACATCGGTGAGATTTCACAAACATAGGTCATTGTCCCCTTTTTTCTGACAAAATCAGATAATTCTGGGGAATGGTAAAATAGATTTTTCAGAAGTAAATTAATAACAGGTATTATATGAATTTGAGAGCCAAAACTATTTAGACTTAATGCTTAATCATAAAAGGAGTCATCACAGAACTTCCAAATACAGCATGCAAATAGATGTTATAGTGCAGCAAATGCAAAATCTTCTTGAAGTCAGTGAATTGTCAATGACATTGATCAAGGCAGTCAGGTATGAGCTCTAGAAGTCAATCAGGTCTAGATTGATGGACATGGAAATAAAAGAAGATGTTCAACACTGAAAGTTTTCTTTGGAAGTAATGATTTATGGGAGTTATTGAATAAGCTATTAGTGTTAAAGATAACATCAACATTTTGAATCCAGGAACAACAAAGAGATGAGTAATGTCAAAGTCAGACATCAGAAATTGGAAAAACAGATGTTGGGGAGGCCCTATAAAATTAGTGTTAAAATTCTGGAGGTTGTGACAAAACATGCACATAGATATCTCTGAAAGATAATTTCATACATGTAAGTGAACTAGACTTGGCTACTACAGATGTTGTAGTTAAAATTATATGAAATATGGCACACTGCTTTTTGATTAAAAATATGGAACTCAATTTCCTATAATAACCAAGCTTTGAATGTTTGCTAATGAAGAAACAGAGAGAGAGAGAGAGAGAGAGAGAGAGAGAGAGAGAGAGAGAGAAGGAGGAGATTAAGGGTTACCAAAGAGTTGTAAGACAGCTAAGAGCAGGACCAAGATAGATAACAAGGAGCAAGCTTAAGGGAAAAAAAAAAATCTCCATCTAATCATAAGAGGAAAAGAAAAAAGGAGATTTGGAGAATCACTAATAAGTGGACTTGTTCTTCAAAGAGTAATCATAGAATCAAAGGAAGAATTCACAGGTATTAAAAGGAGTCAGGAGAAAGAAAATAGACACAAAGGAATACAATGATTTTACAAAAAAAATTGATAATATGTGCATTTTCAGTGTTTCTTGCCACATTTTTTTTTTTTTTTTAAGTTGGAGTCTCACTGTCGCCCAGACTGGAGTGCAGTGGCCGCTCCCGGCCACGGCAGCCTCGACCAGCTGGGCTCCGGCAATCCTTCCGCCTCAGCCTTCCGAGTAGCTGGAACTACAGGCGCGCGCTACCACACCCGGCTGGTTTTTAAAAAAATTTGTTGTAGAGATGAGGTCTCGCCAAGTTGCCCAGGCGGGTCTCGAACCCATGGGCTTAGGCAATCCACTCACCTCAGCCTCCCAAAGGCGCGGGATTACAGGCTGAGCCACCGAGCCCGGCTGCCACTTTTAAGTATTAAGGGATTTTGAAGTTTCTTATGAGTTTGGGCAAAGTAGGAAACTATAGTGATCATTAATTTCTCTATTTATAAAAAACGTTAAAATACATGGCTCTCTGACCTCACAGCATCAAGACAGAATATAATCATATAAATAAATAATAAAGAAGGACTCTATATACTTATATATAATGTTACTATGTCCATAACTAGCTACATCATTATAACTAACTACATTGTTACAAAGTCTTATATGCTTGGGGATAAAATACTGTATTACTCTCTTCATCAAATATCATCCAAATTAAATAAAAAATGTAATCCAAATTGGTTTAGACATATGTGTTCTTTGCCTGCTTAGTGTCTCTTTAAAGACTAGAGAATCCGAAGGCACAATCATGTAATGCATAACATTTCACTCAACTACAGAACACATATACAACAGTGGTTCTATAAACTTACAAAACTTAATTTTTACTGTATCTTTTCCATGTTTAGATATGTTTCTATACACAAACACCATTTTGTTACAATTGCCTACAATATTCAATATCATAACATACTTTACAGGTTTAGGAACAATTGGCTAAACCCTACTACCTGTAAGATCTAGGTTTGTGTAAATACAAAAAGGACCCCTCCAAAAAAAAAAAAAAATGGAAGTTTTTTTTGGAAGGCAGAGCCCATTGTAGTGCAGGTAAGGGTTCTAAGAATACATTGACATCACTGTACCAGCTAGCATTGTTGAGCCACGCAAAAAGTCATCAAAATTCACAAGTTCAAAAACTGTTCTGAGCAGTGGGAAAACATCTCCATAGGTGTATTGCATCAAATGGAGGGTACTTTGAAGGCAACTGAAGTTTAAACATGTAAAAATAAACGCACAGTTTTTTATAAATAAATTTCAGGTTTTGGAGGTCCCACTTGCAACTCTATTATTTGTGCAATGAAATCACCTAATGACACATTTCTCAGAACCTATGACCGTTATTAAGTGATGCATTACTTTATCGCCGCCCAGAATGGCATTAGCTCTCTCCTGAATTATTCAAAGTCCTCCAATTGATCTTCTTGCTTCGCATCTGCATTTTAGTCTCAACAATGTAGCCAAAACTATATCTTTCAACCTATGAGGTAGATTATGTCATTTAATTGCTCAAAACCTTTCAATGTCTCTATATTTCATTCAGAATAAAAGTGAAAACCAAAAATAATTTACAATTTCTGACCTCATCTCCTCACTCTTCAATTTTAATTGTACTCGTTCTCCTGCTGTTTCTCTAAATTGTCAGAGAGTTTCTTGTACTAGCTCTGGCAGGAAAGTTACTCTTAGGTATCTGCATGGCAAATCCCACTCACCACGTAAGGCGTATGCTAATATCTTCTCAGAGACTCCTGCCCTAAGCACTATTTAAAGTTGTAAACCCCCACCCTAAATCTCAGTTTTGCCAAGCTCTTTTATTCTACTATACTGTTTACCATGTTTTGCAAAGTATGGATCACTTTCTATAGTACTGTATAAAGCAGACATATTTTTCACTTACACGCTTATTTCCTTAACTGGAATATAAGCTTCATATGAACAGACATTGTTCTTTCCTTTTTTACCGATGAGCCTTTAGCAGAGCATCTAGCTCATCACTGGTGTTTACCAAATACTGATTACATGTAGTCTTTGACCTGTTAGTGGATTTACTTCCCAGCATCTTCTTTTACTGCTCTCCAGAGCAATAGAAAGGAATTATCTAAAGAAAATAGAACAAGAAGTTTTTCCTCCTTAATTAATAATTCATATGGCAGTATTTGTCACTTTTTTTTTAGCATCCATTTGTACATGAACCACAAACACAAGGCTTAATTCTGAGAGTAGATGTATATTTCCACCACAAGAAGAAAGCCTCCTAGAAAATGAAGGCAACACAAAGATGTGAGTAAGAATGGGAACCTAAAGGAAGAAAAGGAGAATACAGATTCCTAAAAATATCTTTTTAAATGTCAGAGTAAAAAGTTGCCATTGTCTAATTCAAACTTTTTTCAAACCACTAATATTAACCAAGTTTTACACTCAATAATTTAATTCAAGTTTCTGGAAATTATATCCCAAAATCTTTTACCAACACTGCGAAGAGTAGGGAAGTTGAATTGCTTTATTGCTGTAGTATTATCACAGTCACTCTGACAGTCCTATTGTACCTAGACAATTTATTTCACTGAAATGCATAAATTAATTATAAAATTATGTCTAATTTATTTTGTACTAGTAAATTTTAGCATGGCTCCAAATTAAAATAATTTTGTATACTTTTTATATGTTTCAAAATCAACATTTGTTTTTAATCTGGAACATTTGCAAACTCAAGTTCCTAATCTTATATATCTTTGGTAATCTGTTAACTTTACTTGATCATTTTCATTTAGAAAAAATTGCTATTCTTCACTTATGTTATAACTGTAAATATGTCCATGGCCATATTTTCAGTACTATAAAACGTATACATTTTTTTCTTGACTCTGACTCTTTTTAAGTTTACATTTTATTGAAGTAACATGAACAGACCTCGACTTTCCATTTT
This sequence comes from Tarsius wallacei, assembly GCA_963574415.1. Lineage (NCBI taxonomy): Eukaryota > Metazoa > Chordata > Mammalia > Primates > Tarsiidae > Tarsius > Tarsius wallacei. The sequence continues at coordinate 13,596 of CAUYQG010120325.1, read as the reverse complement.
CTAAATTGTGCAGGAGCTTTTTGTACGAATTCCTATTACCCTAAATCTCATGCTTGCCTTCTTATTTATCTCCAATTCTTTTTAGTTCCCAATCCATTTCATGATCCAGTTTAAAAATGCCTATCTCTCTGAAACATATAGAGAGATCTGCAATTTCATTTAATTTCACTCCTTACTCATCTGCCACTTTGCACAATGTTACAACTATTTTTTATGAGAACATTTTTTCCACCTCTAATGATTACTTTTGTTGTTTTCTGTTTAGTCAACATTCCGTGTTCCTTAAAACTAAATATAAGAAAGTTTTTGATGTATTTCCCCCAAATGTATCCTCTAAACAATGTTATTTATAATTTGCTTCGTAATGTAAAAACTGCATGAAGTACCAATGTCCTAGAGTTGACACAATTTTTATAATATTGACTATTTGTTAGTATACTGTACTTTAAATGAAAATTTACACAATTTACATAGTTCCCCATATTGATGACAGAGGAAACTCTGGTACTAACAGAATTATTATTTTCATAGTTTCATATTATTCATGTGCTTTTTCCTTAGTGGTTCTAATTGTATTAATATGCAAGGGTATTGGCGTGTCTCTAAATTTCTATTATTGTCATAGGTTTACATAGATTTCCTGCTCTACATTATCTTCTGTAAATTCATTTTTTAAAAATATGTTATTTATAAGATTGCTTTAAAACAAAAAAGGTAACATTAAGCAGGATAATTATGAAATTGTTACAAACGTGTATGCACACATCACATATATATATGTATTTCTGTTAGCCATAGTTATTTTTACTAAATGTAAACCATGCAAGGACTTATTTTTACAATAATAGATTTGATGTTAGGAGGTGTGGTTTCAATAAGGGACACAACTCATCCTAGCTTCACTTGATGGCTCACCTGAAGGGATACAATTAAATAAAAAAGAAAGGAGTGGAAAAAATTGTGAGAAGTATTTATAAGCCTAGCTTACTCAACGCTATGGGGAAGAGTAAAACAGATTGTTCTGACCTGAAAGATTCTTTGAACATGTAAATAGCATTCAAATAGAGGGTAGGGTGGGTGAAATGCTGAAACTTCACACTCCTTCTACTTCCATCTTCTTTGAAAATTCTGGAAAATAAACGTAATTCTAAACAACAGTTGCAGGCACTCTTCTATGAAAAATAGTAGTCATTTAAGAGAAAGACATGGATATGCTGGAATGAGAAATCACACACTAAAGACTTCACTCAGAACATCCTACAGTGAATTTCTAGGTCATTATACCCATCTCTGTGTTCAGAATTTATGTCACGATTTTCCTTTTAAGATATTTTTACTCTTACATATAAGCTGACAATAAATATGATCAGATTTCTGAAGAAAGCCTTTAACCTAAAGAAAAAGTAAAACATAAATAAAAAAGAAGCCAATTGGCAAAGCAATAAATTATTCAGGGATTAAAAACTGTTGTTAATATCCTCAGAAATACAAGAAAATATATAACAACTCTGATATTATAATATAAAGATTATATCAATAATTTAAAAGAACTCTTGGAATTTAAAGCATGATAATAGAAAAAGAAAAAACAAATCAATATAAAGGTGAATAATAAATTTTAAATATTCAAGAAAATTGTGTAATATAATTACATTACATAATCAGATTAGTAAAATCTGCATGCAGGATTTAGTACTTCCAAGAAGAGATTCTAGAGAAAATAAAATTGAAAAAATCATAAACAGATTTTTTTAAAACCAGAGAATGCATATTGTCAGATTAAATTATACCACTAAGTGATTACATTTGATGAAAATAAATTCATACTAAGGTACATTTCAAAAAGTACATGTTTGTGGAACATCACTTGCACAATGAAAAGAATCAAGAAGCTTCAGGAAAAAAAAAATATAAAAAGGTCACATACAAAGGATCAGATATCAGGATGGCATGAGATTTCTCAATAGTATCTCTTGGGAGCGAAAAGGTAATGGAACATTGCTTAAAGTATTCTGATGAAAAATGATTTCCAACCAAAAAGTATATACTCAGGAAATTAAGTATGAAGGTAGAATAAGGTATTTTCAAAATAAAGATCTCCATAAATTTGTATCCCAAGGAACAACTTTAAATACGTTTTTAGAAAAAAATATGGACTTCAAGTAAGAGAGAAAACAAAGAAAAAGAAATGACATAGTTTTAAAAAAAATCAAGAATAATAGAAAGGTAAGTAAAATTCCTAGGAGGAGGATGAATTGAGATACCATACTGAGACCTTTGCATCAGATATGAAGGACAACCAATTCATATTGAGCAACTGTGATCCAGAAGATATTTAAGTTGAAGGTTGTCTAAGTCTTGCAGTGCTATTATGACATATTTTTATCCTGAGAACCAAATAGCCAGGTGAGCCACACTAAGATTCTTTCCTAGACCTTGCTTGTAGTGATCATGCATTAATAAAATCCTGATCTCTCTCTACATTACTGCCTAGATCATTTGAGGTCATTTACTTCATCACCTAGAAAAGTTTACTTTTCCTTCTCCTGAGAGTTGACGGCAGACATAAAGTTAAGGCAAAGTATGGAAAGAAACTCTTTCTACTGATCATATCCTTTCATTCATGAAGTGCATCTAAAAAAGTAATCCCAATTACAGTTCTGCCTGATGTTCTGAGTATGGTAAGGCCTGTTATTTTCTTGTTTTATTTTAACAACAACAAAAATACATCTGGTATTTACAATGAACAAGGCTTTATTATGCATAATTTTAGGAAAACTAACTTTCTCAGCTCATACTTTCTTATCTTCAAAATGAGAATAATTGCAGCTCTTAATGCAAAGAGTTTTGTTTTATTAAGAGTAAATGAGACTATACATAAATATATATAAACATATTTAGCAAAGCAGTGCCAATGCACATATATAATATTATTATTATATAAAACAAAATCCTGATCTCAGCATTTTTCTCCCTAAGATTTGTCAAAGTCTCCTCTACAATTACCTCAATTATACATAAGCTCTTCATGCAAGAATTTCCACTCTGTGAATTCTGATATTTCTCCAAAGACATCTCCTTCTGCTCACTGATAATACATGACTCACAAGAAAGGCTACATCAATTTTATTGGAATGTCATTACCTTGCTTTCCATCCCCATAAGCAGAATCGTGCCTTTTAAATTCAGGTGAAATGTTCTCATTTACAGACATGTATTTTATATAGGTATGCACAGAAGTTGGATTAGAGGCCTGCAGAAGTTCTCATATGCCCTTTACACACTCCAGTTTTGTACTTAGGGCATTTTATTGTAATTATCTGTTTTTGCAATGAAACAGATATATTTAAATACACACGGGATATATTTGGCACATCCTTGTTGGTACTGGGCTCTTTTCTAATTTTTAAAAATGTTTCATGTGTTATAAAAAAATTGTGCAGTATTTTCCTTTTCAAATACAAATAGTGCTTGTCAAAGTCATTTTTATCCATTTACTATTTAATGAAATACAGTTCAAATCCTCTTTTCATATCTGGAGCTGAAGGTCAATGATATATCTGCTTCTAGCCCCAAACACTGTACCATTAATCATTCCTGTATTTGTCTATATACTATCCAAATATATAGAAAGATGAAGAAGATAAAACTTAAAATCTCAGAATGTATATCTTTCTTTTGGCTCCATATTGGCACATCTGGATTTAATAGTGGACTGTAAAATTTCCAGGGTATGAGATATGATTTCATACTCTTAGATGTACTGTATTGAACAGTCTTTCATGGGAGGTTACAGCCTCTGAATAAATATAGATCAGAGTTTCTTATATATTGATAAACATATGAATAAATTTGGGTCTTACTAAAGTGCAGATTCTGAATTAGTAGATCTAGTGTGTGTCCTGAGGTTCTGAATTTCTAACTTACTCCACATGAAACTTACACCGATAGTCTGCAGTTAGGATCCGAAGTAGTAAGAGTCTACTAGACAACCATGCTGCCCGTTGAAAGTAGACTGGATAAAGAAAGTGAAATACATATATATGATGGAATACTATGCAGTCATAAGGAAAAACAAAATTATGAATTTTGCAGCAACTTGGATGGATTTAGAGTCTAGAATACTCAGTGATCTAGTTCAGAAAAAAAGATCTGAGTACCACATATTCTCACTCATAAGTGGACCCTGAATATTTAGCATACTGTAAGGAAAGTATTCGCAGTAGTAGAATACTGCCAGGGGACGAGGGGCACACAACATCAATAAGGGTACCCAGTCTCAAACCATGCAAAGTGGAGACCAAGTGGAGGCCCAAACTTTGCCTGTACGATGACTACTTATGCACCTTACCCTGAATTTTATCCTGTGTCTTAAAAAAAAAAGAGTCTACTAGAGAGATCAGGGGGTTGGGGCACAAGCATATTAGTGATTATGATGGTGGTAATAGTGGTCTTGGTCCCTCCAAAGGTAAAATCTTGTTATTGGAGCAACAGAACGGTGATATTCTGGTACTAAAATGTAGATTTCTTAGCTAATAGAGAGATCATTACAGGAGGGATAACATGTCTCTTAATATCTTCAAATAAACTGAAATGTTATATTCTATAATACTAACCTATCAATTGTTTTGAGCACTTGTTTTATACCTACTGAGTCCTATGCCCATTATTTCCTCTGTATTGTATATGCATTCCCGATTTTATTCTTTTAATACTCTTATTTCACAGATGAAGAAACTCAGGCATAAAGCTGCTGAGTAACTTGCCTCAAAATCTACAGGGTAGTAAGTAGTGAACTTGTGATTGAACCTAGTAAGTCCGACTGTTGTGCTGTGCCAATAATCTTTAAACAATTCTAGAGATTGCAAAATTTGCAGTCTAAATGTGAATATAATATATGGAAAAAATAATCTTAGCCCAACCCAAAATAGATATAATTGTTAAAAATTTAATTGATTCTAACCATTGGTTGTTAATCAATTTTTGGTGTTGTTGTTTTCATCCCTCCCTTTGAAGCAGTTTACCATATTTTCAAATAGGAAGTTCAAGCTGGTTATTGCAAAGATGCCAGCCATATGGCATTAAATCAAAAGTCTCATGAATTATTTGGAAGCTTCTTTTGATCTCGCTTGTGAAAACAGCATGATCTCATTTTATGTCAATCCTCTGGATTTATTTTGGAATCTTAACCTATTTAGAAAAACTTTTTATTTTCTCAGTTTCTAAATGACAGCTTGAAAAGGCCCTAAAATTATTGATACTTGACATTTGGCAAAACTGATTTTTGCTTTGGCAAAAATTACACAATTAAAAATGAAAATATACATTTGATTATTTGTGAATCATATTTTCTCAGAAAAGGCAAACCTTTTTATTCTGCATCAATAAAAACACAAAACCCCTAACAAAGGAAGAATGTCCTATTATATCCTCAGTTTGGTGAGGCTTTACCAAGGGTATTGTGTTCTACTTGGAGCATACACTTTCAAAGGGACATTTGAAAACTAAAAAAAATTCCAGAGAAAGTGTCAATTATGACAAAAGTATCAAAAATCTATCATATTAAACATGTTTGAAAGCATACACATTTGAAGTGAAAATATAAATGAGACAAGATAGCTTTTTACAAATTTTTAAAGTATATTTTTTATTATGCCAATGAGTTAATTATTTTCTGTGTGGCCTCAGAATAAGCATAGAAATGAATGCATGACATCTGCAAGCTGTCTGACTTATGACCATTTTAGAAAGACAATGACACCCTCAAAGTTATAGCTGCCAAAAGCACTCATATATGACTCAATTTAGCCAGCAATTGATTCATTCACGCATCCATGGAACATTTTCTGAAGAATTCTCTATGGTAAGCACTGTTTTAGCATGAACACCAAAAGCTAGCTTCATTAAGCGTTGAATTAAATGCAAAAGTCAGGTGCGGGAATTTAGATGGAAGGAAGGAAATAAGGTAATATGATAAAAAGTGCTGGAAAAGTATGGAGTTGTGCACAGGATGGCTAGGGAAGACCTGGTACGTGAACTGAAAGCTAAAATATCAGAAGGAGATACCTACCTGCTATGAACTAAATAGTGTCATCCCCACAAATTCATATGTTGAAGCCTTAAGTCCTAGTGTGATGGTATTTGAAGCTGGGGCATTTGGAAAGTAATTATGTTCAGCTGAGATCAAAAGGGTGGATCCCCCACAATAATACTGGTGTCCTTATGAAGAGACACCAGAGAGCTTGCTCTCACTTTCTCTTCCCTATGTGAATTCACACTGAGACAGCAGCCATCTGCAAGAAAGAGAGCTCTCAACAGAGTCCAGCCAAACTAGGACCCTGGCCTCAGAATTCTAGCATCCAGAACTATGAGCAATACATTTCTGTTGTGTAGGCTACCCAGTCTATGGTATTTATTACGACAGCCTGAGCCAGAGGACAAAAGAATCAGTGTTAACAAAGACCATGAAGTCTTGACCAGCTTGAAATTTCTAAGGTACTAAAAAACCACGACTGTATGGAGAGAAAAAGAGAAAGTGAATGTTGGGGTCTGAGACAAAGTCAGCTGCCTTTGCATACCTTGAACAGCTAGGTAAATAAACTCTTGGGAGAAGGTCTCCAATTCACATCTTCTCAGTATTCAAAACTTCAGACTCCATATTAAAATTATTGCTTGGATAAATTATGATGTATGCATTACATAAGCCTGGGTAAATATGTTATTATCTACAACAGGGGAAAATAAAATAGTAAATTTAAGAGCCATGTGGCAGATTGCACTTCCAAAAGAGTGGCAACAAGATTTTTCTACATACTTTTCAACATGACTTTTACAAACCTCCCATTGTGACCTTTACATGTCCTCATCTTGAATGTCTGAAATACAGTGGTAAATAACATCATATAAATTTCAAACTTAGGTCCTAAAAAAAGACACACATTCTGTCTTATGCCTGGTCCTCTTGGAATGCTTGTTCCTGAAATTCAGCCATGATAGTTTGAAGAAGCCCAAATCACATGGAGATATGGGAGAAAAAAAAAAGTTGGAATAATTTCAAATTCAGCCATCATTTGACTGGAGCCAAAAGCAGACTTTGCATAAGACCCACTGAACTGAGACCAGTCAGCCCCCAGAAACACATGAATGACGAGCAAAACAATTACTATTGTTATAATTCACTAATCTTATGATGATTTTTAATGCAGTGATAAATAACTAGAAAAAAACACATTGATTCTTTATAAAATATGTAATATCTAATTGGTAATATCTAATTTAGCCCTGTGTAATATGTTTCAGGACCCAGACACTTTTTTTTTTTCCTTCTTTGGTGGCCTGAAAGCAAAAATATTTCCAAATATTATTTTCTAAAGTGTTAAAGAAAGTTTTAAGACTCTGGTATTCTTTGGTCTATAGTGTACTTTAAACTCTGCACTTATTCCCTTTATCCTTTGTTTGAAGCAAATTTGCAGTGAATATGTTGTACCTCTTTAGTGTCACTATATAACTCAAGTGGATTTTCCTGTAATCATCTGCAATTGTACACTATAATCCACTACTATTGGTTACTTTATCCTGCTTTATGTACTATGCTTTTCTTTTGTATTGATTCTTCCCTTTTTATTGCTTTATATGCTTTGATATGATTTAGATTTCTCATTTATTTCTTATTCCACACTCTGAATTGTCATATTACATATTAGTAAAAAGAATTTCAAATCATAAGTGATAATATAAATGGACTGCTTCTAACTAATTAAATATAGGTTATTAAATAAAGTTTTATAGTCAAAGTGTTTGAAAACTAATTTAAAAAGCAATATATATAATTCAAACCAAACAACAGATGCTTAATTCATGGTAAGAATAGAATTTTCTTACAGGTGAGTGAAATGTTTGGGGCTGGAAAGATTTAATGCCTTGCGGCACTTCTGAAACAATGTTGCAATTCCTGGCTATACATTTTTAAAACGATGCAAATATAGATCATCGTGGAATAGAAATCATATTGTGATTTCTATTCCTCCTGGAAGACATAATACTTAATCATAGTATATCTGTGGCCCAAAATATATTCTCTCCTCCATGTAAGGGCATACCAGAGAAAGATAAGGCACTGAAAATTATGCAAAGAGATTTATAATCTGTTAGTCTCTGCAGACTCATTCTAAGAAGAATAGGATATATAATCCTGATAAGGCTAGAATAAACCTCTATATCTAATCTTCAAGAATAACTGCTATTTCTGAAAATAGGAGACTACAATATAGATATGTTTGAAGTAAAATAGACAATCTTAGGACTGTAAAAATATTGAATTTTACTTACAAATGTACAAATGAAGAATATGAAAATAATTCTGCCATATTCAATTTCTCTACAGTAGTTGCTCTCCTTTGTTTCATACATATGCATGGATCAAATGAAGAAAATTTTTAAATACCAATGCTCTCTACTCCCCAAATATCATTTCAATTGATGTGTGCTTTAGCATGGCTATCAATATTGTTTACGAACATTCCATGTGATTTTAATATGCATCCAGGGCTGAGAATTATAATATCACATTAGTGCTGTTTCCTGAAATATGGCCCAGGATTTGGGATTCAAAATTTGTTGTGAAAAAGGGGACATGAGTTCCAGTTAGAAGTGAGTTAAGAAAACTCTGCTTAACAAGGTCACATATCTTTCTTTCATTTTCTCCCTTGCCATGATCTCACTCTAGATAATATGTATTTTCACATGCCACTGATTTTAGGCTCTGATTAATGAACGTGATATATGCCACACCCAATAAGAAGTTTTATATATGTCTGTGTGGCTTAGTATAGTCTCTTGTCTCCTTTCATTTACCAGGAAAAGAAACTGAACCAAGTACATTCTGTTTCTTCATGCACGTCACAGAATGAATGGTGTACAAAAATATCCAGATCTACGTCTAGTTTGCCTTCAGATCCATGAATAAAAATACATGTTTATTAATGTATAAAACTATAATCTTACTTTTTAAATTTTTTTTTTAAAACAAAGTTATAAGGCATGTTTTTGGTTCTCTGTAGCCATCACATCTCTGACTGGGGAAATATAAAATCAGTGAAGTTCTGTAAATTAGAGATATTTGTGAAATGTGAATAAGGAATCAATTTCACTACAGAATTTGATATTATTTACCAAAATTTTACATTATCATGTTAACAAATTGTATTAGACTGAAACTTAAACTATATTAATGTTTTAACTCTTTAATAGTAAACTGTTTAGTGGTGAACAGATTTTAAAATATCTAGATTTAAGTATGCTGAACTGTCTTGATTGGATAACAAAGAACTTGGAGGGGAAAGTCAACTTGTGAATGGGTTGAAATGAAACTTATTTATGTTTAGTGCTTCCATTTTGCTTATTATTGAGAAAGGTCATTATTGGTAAGACACTTTGGGTTTCCTTAGTAGCATAGTGTCCAAGTTTGTTGAAAAGAAAAGTTCTCAGTGATTTAGAAGAATGATACATCTGGTGCAATTTAAGTGTGCAGGTTCATTTTTGCACAGATTGTAAACTAATACATTTCTGTCAATTGCCATGTAAAATGCAGGAAGTTTCTTTGGTCTACAATTTATTAAGTAAAATGTTTTTATCAGTAATATAGTTTAGAAAATTTCTGCAAAATCTATGGATTTAAAGATAGTAAGAGAAAACATTTTCTGATCTGTAGTATTTCATGATTGTTCTGTTGATATTGTTGTAATATATGCTGCGCATGTTTAGAGAAGTAGAATCTAAGGAGAATCACAGGACATGAGCTGGCTGACAAGAATATGGTCAAAGAGATGGGTTTATTTAGTTTGGGTCAGCAGTTTTCATATTCAGTTCCTATGCTTCTAATCACTTAGTTTTTGGTGGCTTACAAATATCTGTTTGAATAAATAGAGGCCTGAATAACTGACAATAAAGAATTAAAAGGTGATTTAAGTAAAGATTAAAAATAATATTATAGGAATATTCAAACAAGATGCAAATTTTAAAATATTTTTTCAACTCAAAGTTCTCAAAGATATATAATAGCTAGTCTGTATTATGCATGTTTTAAGAGAGCCCTGTAATTTAGCAAAATTTGTTTCATAACAAAATTTGTTGTTTTAGGAATTATCTGAAAGCACTTGTTTTCAGCAGAACATACTATGCATAATGAACAATTAATAAAAGACTTCATTTCTATGAAACTGTGTTAGAATCATTGATGGCATTAATAGCAACAAAATTGTTATCAAATTGAAAATAATGCTTTTATAAATGAAGGAATAATAACAAAAAGTTATTTTTAGCATGTCAACTATTAGAGCTATAGGCATCAAAAAACTGTGTATGGTCCAGATCTTGTGCTGGTAGTTCAAACCTCAAAAATGAGAAGTAATTTAAATTTCCAAAAGTAACTTGATTGGGGCATGTTTTATATAGCATATAATTCACCCATTTGAAGTGTAGAATTCAATGATATTTTAGTAAATTTATCGAGTTTTGAAACCATTGCCATAAATCAGTTCTACAGCATTTCATCACTCCACTAAGATACTTTATGTATACTTACTGTTGCCCATCCTCTCCCATTCAAGACAATCACCAATCTACTTTCCATCTCTAAAGACTATTCTCTTCTGGACATCTTAAATAAATGGAATTTTATATATGCAATTTCTTGCATTTGACTTTTGCTATGTATCATGTTTTGATGTTTATCCACATAGGAGCATGTATCCATAGCTTGTTTTTACTCAGAATATTATGAATAATGCTGAGAAGAACATTTGCATGCAAGTCTGTGTGGTTATATGTTTGCATTTCTCCTGGGTAGATATTTATGTGGAAGGGGCCTGAGAAATGTAATAAGATAAAATGTTAAAAGTTAAGCCAAGTATGTACTTAACCTTTCAACAGCTTCTTCCTGGAAACTAGAAACAGCACCTGATGGCTATTGTTAAACTAACAGCTTTTTTTCTGCTTCTGTAAACACTGCTAGCATTGCTTGGAAAGTACCTAGGCCTCCAGGATGCTGCAGTTTGGCTTGCTTGGAGAGTCCCAGTGAGCCAGGCCTTGCCAGGATGTGGTTTTGCCCTACTTAAACCACTTCATGCTGCAGGTTAGGGCCCTTGCACTGGGACTTGCATTGTCCAAGCAAGTGGTCACTGGCTGGCTAGTTTTGACTAATAAATCTCTCCTTTCTTTAGCTTGAAATTTTGGTGTTGGTGTCTGTGGATTAAGCGCTCGGACCCCACTTCATATGGAGACTCGTCTGGGATATCCGAGAGCTTGACCCCCAGACCCAAAACACCAGCTGAACTTGCGGGTCTTCATTCCTACAGACCTCGGTGTTTGTTGGGCCTGACGAGTCCATGTACTCACAAATGGCTAATTGTCGTCTCTGGCAGACTCACAATGTCCCTTGAGCCCTCAGAGAGGTGAGTCATATTCCTGTTTTCTGATTGTGCGCACTTGTTTGGACCCAAAGGAAAGCTGGATGTAGCACTGATTCCTGGGTCCGAGGTCCCAGTGAGACGTCACTGGGCCCTCTGGTATTGCCCTCGGGCAGTAGGTCTCTCTGTTTAGTTTGTATTATTGTCTTTGTTTGGCGTTAGTTACTGTTGTGTCTGTCATTGCTGTCGATATTATGGGATAGCAGTGTTCTCAGCCTGATACGTCTCTGCACCTGGTTTTATGCCACTTCAATGATTTCCAAGGAGCGGCATAGCAGTCAAATTATCAGGTAAACCAAGGAAACCTAACCACCTTTTGTTCCCTCAAGTGGCCCACATTTCCTAATTGCAGCTGGCCGCCAGAGGGGACCTTCAACCCTGCCATAGTAGGGAAGGCTTAACAGTTCATCTATTGGCGTCACCTGGACCAGATCTCGAACATCACTGCCTGGTACCTCCTGGTAATGCAGCAGCCATCATGGATGAAGAAAGCTAAAAAGAAAGCTAATTTTTTTTGTGTTTTAGCCCTACAGGAAACTCCAAAAGCCAACCTCTGGTCCTCCAGAGTCCGCTGGAGGACAATGAAATTCCCCCACCCTACTCTACATCTGGGTGGGAGCAGGGGGCCCACGAGTTCTCAGCCCATCACACACCAGGAGCGGATCCTTGTATCAGCCCCTTTATCCCCCTTTCCCCTATGCATCCCCCATGGGCCCAACTGCCCCCAATAAGCCAACTAGCCCCAACTCATCTTCGGGGAACTCAGAACCACAAACTTAAACAGTCCTCCCGCTAAGACAGCCCTCAAGGCTGGATGTGGGAGGTTCGGGAGGCCAGCCCTTTATGGTTTATGTCCCTTTCTCTACTAGTGACCTTTACAATTGGAAGCACCAAAACTCACCATTCTCTGAAAAACCTCAGAACCTCATAGGTCTTTTAGAGACTATTTTCTTCACCCACCAGCCCACATGGGATAACTGCCAACAGCTCCTCCCAGCTCTTTTCACTGTGGAGGAAAGAGCGAATTCATCAGGAAGCAAGAAAATTGGTCCTGGGACCAGATGGCAGGCCAGCAGAGCAGGCCCACATGGACAATGTCTTCCCCGCCGAGAGACCTAATTGGAACCCTAACACCAATCACGGTAGCGAGTGTCTCACCACCTATCACTGGACTCTAATGGGGGGTCTCCAGGTCAATGCTAGGCACCCCACAAATTTGTCTAAGGTAAGGGAGGTGATTCAGGGGCCACAGGAATCTCCTATGGCTTTTCTGGAATGCCTTATGAAGGCCTATCGGACGTACACCCCCATAGACCCAGAGGCTCCAGAAAATCAGAGAGCTTTAGTTATAGCCTTTGTCTTCCAGTTGGCCCCTGGTATAAGAAATTGCAGAAAATTGAAGGATTTGAAGGAAAAAGTTTGTCAGAGTTAGCCGAGGTATCTCAAAAGGTCTAAAGTAGCAGGGACTCTCTTGAAGACAAGCAAACCGAAAGAATGGCCAAAGTAGTGGTGGTAGCTTTGCAGGAAGTTAAACCCAAATAGCCAACAGGGAAAGGAGGGACCGCCACCAGGAGAAAAACTTCCATAGCAAAAAATCAATGTGCCTACTGTAAAAAGTTTGAACACTGGCTAAAAGACTGTCCAGACAGGCCACCCTGACTACAAGAGTGTCCTCCGAGGGAATGCCCACCAAAATCTACTCCTGTGCTTCAATTACAGACTGACTGATGGAGCCAGGGCTCTGTCAATCCCCCCTCCCTGAAGCCCAGGGTGAAACTAATGGTGGGGAGAAACCCTGTCCACTTCTTAGTGGACACAGGGGCTGAACATCCAGTCCTCCAAAAGGACACAGGGGCTGAGCATTCAGTCCTTCAGAATAAGCACTCCTTGGTTCAGGGGGCAACTGGGACTCAATTATGCCCCTGGACCACCGAAAGAACAGTAAACTTGGGAAAGGGGGAAGTAACCCACTCATTCCTAGTAATGCCAGATTGCCCATACCTGCTCCTGGGACAAGACCTCTTACACAAGCTTAAAGACAATATAGGCTTTAAGAAACCACAGCAGCAGTAAGCCTAAACCCACCAGAGACATCAAAAATTCTTGTTACTGTTCCCCTAAGTTAGGAATA
>CAUYQG010120323.1:0-11739 GCA_963574415.1 Tarsius wallacei | reverse complement strand
GAAAATGCCCTTAGTCACAGATAAGCTGAAAAGAGATAATGTGCCCTAAAACCTAAATTCTCATCCAAATAGCATTCTAGGCCAGGTGTGGTTATTCATATCTGTAATCCCAGCACTTAAGGAAGCCAAGGCAGGAGGATTAGTTGAGCCCAGGAGTTTGAGACCAGCCTGGGCAACATGGTGAGACCTTGTCTCTACAAAATATCAAAAAAATCAGCCAGGTATAGTGGTGCACGCCTGTAGCCCCTCTACTCAGGAGCCTGAGGAGGAAGGATTGCCTGAGACCAGGAAGTTGAGGCTGTGGTGAGCCATGATCGAACCACTGCACTTCAGCCTGGGTGACAGAGTGAGATTCTGACTCAAAAAAGAAAAATAAAAAACAACGATAAACAAACAGCATCTGCGGTTTGCTTAATCATGTGCCAACGTCAGTTTTCTGGCCTCGATATCGTGCTATGGTTATGGGAGGTGGTGTTGTTTGAGGAAGCTGGGCAAGGGGGTCTGTGGGAAACCACTGTATTATTTTTGCAACTTCTTGTGAGTCTATAATTATTTAAACATTTTAAAACCTTAATTACAAAAAAATACCTCTGACCATGTTGGGGGAACAGGAGAATTAGAGAGAGGATGAGAGAAGGAAGGAGGGAGGGGTAAGGGAAGGGAGAAAAAGCATAACTCCACACAAAACTGTATTTGACAAACTGTCACCATAGATGATTCTGGCAACTCAAATCAAGCTGAGACTCTAAACGTGTGTACTGCCCACAACGTCCCATTTTTAGACAGCAAAACCCCATCTTCAGAATAAGGGATACTTCAAAGGCAGGCCTCCACACCATCTGTGTGTTCCCTGTTCATGCATTGCTGGGGTGCCCGAGTACTTGCACTTGCACTTGTGTTTGGGGAACCTTTTCTGCTCAGAGTTTCTCATGAAATTGCTTTGTAGCCCTTAGGGAATCTGCTTCAGATTGGAAATCTGAGCTAAGAAAAGGCAACACATGCCATATCTGGGTGAACAGGAGGCGAGGTGGACTTCTCTCCCCAGGACCTCGATCGGTGATTGGAAAGATCAGACGGGAACACAGCCGCTGTACGTACAGCATGGGGCAACTCCCTCTTGTGTGACTAAGCTCACGCCCCAGAACCACGCTGCTGTCACCCTCTGTGCTATCAGGATGAAAAGACATTGCTTTTTAAACAAAATCATGGTAAAACGGGAATCGATACAGCTTTGAGAACAAACTTGGCGGTTGCTGTTTTATGCAAAGCACAAAGTCCTTTAACTGCTAACATCGTATTCAACGCTTATTGGAGGTTTGATGGATGTTTAAAAACAGCCCTGTTAATAATATTCAACGCTCGTAGAGAACGTTCATTGTGCCAGACATGTTTACAAGCAAACTTGCAAATAACTATTAGCCCGCTGAATCCTCATAACACTATGGAAATTGGTATGACAGTTACATTCTGCTTTGGAGATGAGGAAACTGAGGCACAAAGAGGCAGGATTACTTTCCTAAAGCCACACAGGTCAGACTGTGAGTGAAAGAAACAGGATCAGAATTGAGGTCAGCTGGTTGGAGGGCCACCGTTCTCCACCACCATGCCTGTCTTAGATATGAAAAGTATAGAAAACAGACTCTCATCTCCAAGGACCCAGGTCTGAGCAGGCAATATGCAGTTGGAAGGCCGTGCACCTTAGACTGGGCCCCTGGGAGGTCATGCACCTTAGACCTGGGGACGCTTGGAGGCTGTGCACCTAAGACCTGGGCTGCCCCCAGAGGCCGTGCAGCTTAGACCTGAGGACCATGGGAGGTTGTGCATCATAGACCTGGGACCCCGGAAGGCCGTGAACTTTAAACTTGGGGACCTTGGGAAGTCATGCATCATAGACCTAGGGACCCTGGGAGCCCATGCACCTTAGACCTGGGGGTCTTGGGAGGCTGTGCTCCTTAGACCTGAGAAGCCCGGGAGGCTGGGTACCTTAGACCTGGGGCCCCCCAGAGGCCATGCCGCTTAACCCTGGGGACCTCAGTGACTCAGTGTATCCTCAGCCCTGGTAGATAGCAGGGCCTGAGTTTTTTTAAGGGAGAAGTTAAGAAGTACAAGTGAGAATGTATGACTAAAATGTTACAACTCCAACAATACCATCAGGGCTCTGCCCTCTGTCTCCAGCTTCCAAAGCTGGGCTGGATTTATTTATTTCACAGTTGAGTGATCCGAAACTCAGGGGTTAAGGGACTTACTGAAAACTCAGATCCCCCAGATCAGTATCTTTCCCCAGCCAAGGCAGGAGGAAATTCTTTCATCTAATCCCAAATCCTTTTATCTAAATACTGACTGCCCTGACCCTGCAGTTACAGGGTTATGACATTTTTAGTAAACCACCGGGACACTGACAGCAAGACCTATTCCTTCCTACCATGACGTCAGTGGGTCACTTTCTGACCAGAGAGGTCTACAAAGCAAATATCAAGGAAATCCTTTTAGGCAAAGCTTTACATCCCATGAAAGTTGTAAGATTTCATAACGTCCCTGAAAGGGATGTCTTAAAGGTCCTCCAATCACATCCAAAAACACTGGCAAATGAGAATCTGCACAGTTAGTCCACTGAAAAGTTGAAAGAAAACGTTATAAAGACTGACGATTCTGAAGACGATATTTGAATCTGAAGGACTAAGGAACACTTTGAGAAAGTAATTGAAACCTCTTAACACTTTGGTAACAACGAAACAAAACTTTAAAAACAACCATCCTCACAGTTGTATTACAAAAGTTAAACAAGAGCGAAATATGGTATAACGTGCTATCAGTGCATTTTGCAAATATTTTTCGAAGCAACTTATTCAATGTGTGATTAATTTTTTATTCTAACAAGCACCCAGAGCATAGCTGCAATTATAAGCTAAGGCTTTCCAAACTATAATAGAAAAGAGCCTTATTTTTGTAATCTTTATTTTTTTTAAACAAGTCTCAATTTTCTTCATTGTTACGATATTCTCATCCACATTTTAAGAGGATTTGCTTTAAATGGCTTTTCTCTCAGTATTAATTATCCTCAGAAAGCAAAGTGCTTCTGTGCCAAATTTTAGAATCATTTCATAGAGTGCCAGAGCAGTCCTGTTACAACCCTGATGCTATTTGTTGAACTAGCAAAGGTGACTGTAGGTGGGTTATTCTGCTGTATTTTTTTAAAGGTATTTTTGTTTGTTTGTTTGTTTGTTTTAGGAGACAGAATACCTCTGCTGAAGAATTTTCTGTTGGACCCGTTTCTTGAGTCATGTTGATTTGTACTCATGCACAGGATTCTTCTGGCCACTAACTTACAACACGGAGTCTAACATTTAACCTTGCTGTATTAAAAAAAAAGGGGGCTGGGGGTGGGCTCGGTGGCTCAGCCTGTAATCCCAGTGCTTTGGGAGGCCGAGGTGGAGTGGACTGCCTGAGCCCGCGGGTTCAAGACCTGCCCGGGCAACTTGGCGAGACCTTATCTCTACAATAAATAAAATTAGCCAGGCGTGATAGTGCACGCCTGTAGTTCCAGCTACTTGGAAGGCTGAGGCAGAAGGATCGCCGGAGCCCAGCAGGTTGAGGCTGCAGTGACCGGGAGCGTGCCACTGCACTCCAGTCTGGGCGATGGAGCGAGACTCCAACTCAAAAAAAAAAAAATTAAAAATAAAAAGGTATTATTCCTTGGCTCTTTTCACATATACACCAGATGGGAGATATCATCACTCCTATGCCTTTCCTTGGGCTCCCTGAATGTAGACTTCCAATCATGCAACCCACATGGCATATCTGCAAAGGAACCGAAAGCAAAAACAAAATCGCATCCCTCTCCAAGTTCAGCAGTAACTCAAGGTCAAAAGAGACTGATTAATTTAGTCTTGCACCTCTTGCGCATAATTTCTGCCCTCTCTCCGCCCCCTCCCCCCCATAACACAGTATTACGAGGGCCTCTGAGCACATGTGGGCAGGTGTATAAATTGGCTTCTACTGTTACCCTGCAGGGTCCCTGAAGGTAGTGAACACTGACTCTTCTGGAATATCTATCCACCAGGCATGGAGTCCAATCTTACACCAGCCATGCCAAAGATGACCAGGGTAGGGGGGCCCGTCTGGGCACCTACCTCAAGATGAAGAGGTCCACGGTGGAATTGCTGGCAACGGTGACATAGGCGGTGACCACCTCTCCCTGCTTGACGGGCCTGGAAGGCAGCCAGACGACCACATTGCCATCCAAACGCAACTCGCTGAGTTGGGCACTGTCCTGGGCCCGGTAAAGGCTGACTGTGCCAATTCTCTGCAGGTGGGATGTGGTCTCCTCCAGTCCGTCCTTCCCTGGACGGATGGCATTACCCTTCCTGAAGTCACCCCCAACACAGTCCCCTCGCTCGTTCCCCGGCTGCACGGTGTAGTAGAGTTCCACGGGAGATCCCTCTGGCTGGTCCACAGGCTTCTTCTTCCCAGCACCTGCCAGGGGAATGCTGAACCAGCCGGGTGGGAGCTCCAGCTCGGCCACACACAGCCCCAAGGCCCCCTTCAGCCGGCAGCTGCCCCTCACTTCTCTGGTCTCTCGGAAAGCAAAGACCCTCAGGCAGGGGAGTCGCTCCCCGGCACTGTGGTCATCCCAGTCCCTGCCCACGATGTAGAACAGGATTTGCACCTTGGGCCGGCTTAGGTAGACTTTGTCCCGCAGGATGTAGGCTTTGAGCTTCCAGTCAAAGCTGAACTTATTGGGTGGACCTAAAAAGTTGGAAGTCAACATCAAGTCCAGAGGCACCACCTTTTCCACAGAGAAAGGCCCATAGCTGGCATTTAACACCGGTGGCTGCTTGGCTTTGTAGGTGAAGAAGGTCTCAACTCTGGACTGTAGGCTGGAGTTCCGCAGCAAGTCCTGGTTGGTTTCTTTCAGGAAGAAGGAAGTCTCGGCTCTCAAGACATGGTAGCTCACGGGTAGGTAGGGTGGCAGGGAGGAAAATGTCTGTATGTTGTCTGTAACCCCGCGGCCCTCTATCACTGATGGGGAAGAAGAAAGAAGATAAAAAGACAAAGACAGAATTATGAATGGGCTCTTTGGAAATTGACAGGTCTGTAAGCAATTTAGAAGTGAGGGATAAAAATTCTGAAGTCCACTTGCCTAGAATTTTGATATCCCTTCTGGAATAAGCCAGTAAATGACTCCACATGGTCCCTGAATTATGCATAGACTCATATTAGGTTGAAACATATGAAAATGAGAATTTTGTAGAATAAGAATTGTTGAATGGTGAGCAATTTCATAGAGTTCAACCCAACAGAATGCTGGTAAATTACCTATAAGAGTAAAGTGGGTATTTTATTAAGAATTTGCATGAGTTTAAAATGTACTTAATGGCACTAGTACATGAATAGAAAAGCATACCAATGGATAAAGTCCATAAATACATCCAAGACCATTTAGAAGTTTGGTATGTGATACAAGTGGCATCTCAAATCCCTAGACAAATACAGGCTTAAAAAGTAGGGTTTTAAATAAATGCTGCTGGAGCAACTGGTTAACCATTAAAAGATAAAATTAGATCTATACCTCATACTGTACATAAGAATAAACCTCAATGGATCACTGATCTAAATGTAAGAAAATTACATCTTTTAATTATTAAATAAAAGATGATTGAATTCCTCTATAACATGGGTGTGGGAAGAGCTTTGTAATTATGACTCAAAATCCAAATGCAACTTAGAAAAATAATAAATCTCCTATGCAATTTTTAAAAACATTTGTACCACAAAAATATCATAAACAAGTCCAAAGAAAGATGACAGACTGGAGTCAATATTTGCCATGTATGTATTACAGAAAAAGAGCTAACATCTCTAACACAGAGAGATCTTGAAATTTGAGGGCAAAGATTTTAAAAATAGGGAAAGGTATAAGTAAAGGATCTGAATAGACAATTCACCAAAAGTATTTAAAATTGCCCTTACACATCATTAAAACTATTCAGCCTCACAATTACAGAAATACACATGAAAACTACAAGCAAATACTATTTCTCATCCATCAAGTTGGCAAAAATTACCAAGTATAACACACACAGCTGGCAAAGCCACAGGCAACAGGCACTCTAGTGTATTGCTGCTGAGAATGAAAAGTGGCACAACCCTTCTGGAAAGGATTTGGCAATATCTAATAAAATAACATTTGCATTTTTCTTTGACTCCGTGATCTCACTTGTAGGAGTCTACCCTGAAGGCACACCTCTGGCAATTTAAAAATACATATGCAGAAGATCATTCATTGTAGCATTGCTTTTAATTGCCAAATTCTTGACACAACCTACATTCCCATAGGGAAGAAAATGTAGAATAAACTACATTACATCCGCCAGATGAGGCCTTTTAACTGCAGAAAAAAAAAACCAAAACAGGATCTGCAGGAAAAATATGAAGTGATTTCCAGAATATAATGTTAAGTAAAAGAGTAAAGTGCAGAAGACCATCTACAGTGGTGTAAGGTAGAAGGGGAGATAAGAAAATGTGTGTGTGTCTTCTTATTTATGTAACACACACGCAGGAAAATAAATCGGAATCTATGAGATTGGTTATAACAGGGGTTGGTGGGAACAGGGTGGGGGGAGAGTGTTTTTTGTATAGTTCTAACCTATGGAATCACGCTAATGTTTTATATATGATTAGAATAATATCAACAAGAATGAGTAAAAAGCCTGACTTAATTATAAATGGAAACTGATTTAATTCTATTTCAAGTTAACATTAAAACCACACTGGAAGAGGGTGGAGTAATTATGGACACATGTTGACTATACATCCCAAGGCTAAAGACAAAACAACTATTGAACCATAGTGAGTAAATCTATTTTGTACCAAAGTATGGATTAGCAGTTCTGAAACTACCTCCTGTGTGTTGTAGGATCAAGCAAATGATAAATATATTGTGAATATGGGAGCCATGTTCCTCACTGTCAGAGGAGGGGTTACACATATAGAAAGAGCGACGGTCAGAATGAAATTGGTGGTATTTAGGAGTGGGCAGTATAGCTATGAACTTGGATTTCTGAGATATATACAGATAGAGAAATAGATGTATACACATGTATGCACGTGTGTGTGTATACATAGATAAATTTCCTAGCTTTGTCCACTGAGAAGACTTAAAAGCAATGACAGTCCAATAACAACAAGCACATCTAGCACCCAGATACTGATTTCTAAGCATCGTTTTCCATGGAAAGGAAACAGGGCTCCTTAGAGAGCTGTCTGAGTCCTAGTATAAGAGGACCCAACTTATTGTGTCAGAAAATGAGGACGTGCCCTTAGAATGATGACAATATGTCAAAAGAATGTAGGAGCCAGCAGCTTGAGTGGGTACCCACTGAACAAATCTGGGATAATTTGAGCATTGAAATAAATAATGATGGTAAAGAATGATAAACCATTAAATGAAATAAGAACCCAAGAGTTGATACTGATGTAATATGGTTAGGTTGGAGGGAAAGTTTTTCCTTACAATATCATCCCAACTGATCACCGACATCTGCAGCAGTGATTGATTCAGGCAAGAATCACAAGTGATGCAAAAACTAGTTGGTGACAGTTTCACGAGTAACAGAATATCCACATTATTTTAAATTGTCTCCCATCGAGATAGCCCTAAGTTGCTCACTGAGTTACAAAGGAAACAACCGTAGGTTTTGGTGAAGAAAACTGCAGGCAACACTTCAATCAAATGACCGAATTAACATCACCAATAATGGGACAAAGAGATATCCTGTCCCCACAACATGAACTAAGAAGAACCCAACTTAAATTCCACAGTATCTCTGCACACACACAAAAACAAAACAAAACAAAACAAACAAACAAACACAATTTGAATCTAATCATGAGAAGATGTCTGCAGTGCATTCCATAAAATGATTGGCCTATACTCATCAAAAATGTTGAGGTAGTGAATGACAAAGTAAGCTGAAGAAACGATTGCAGATTTGTGGACAAAGAGATGTCTAAGGATACATAAAACTGAAGGCAACACATGATTAGGAATTTTCTTTTCCTATAAAGAACATGTTTTGAACAAGGGACAAAATTTGTAATAAGTCTCTAAAATAGCTAATAATATTATATCAGTTAATTCTCTAGTTCTAATAATTATTCCGTAGTTTTATCTTTATTTTTAAGGTAGACACTCTGAAATATTTAATGTTAAAGTGACATTATGTTTGCAATCCCTCTCAAACAGCTCAGGGAAGAGAGAGAGAGAGGGAGAGAGAAAGAACTCATGTAAAAGCAAAAATGGTAAAATTTTACCATTTGAGGAATCTGGGTGAAGGGTACATAAAAATTCTTTTTACTGTTCTTGCTACTCTTCTTTAAGTCTCAGACTGTGTCAAAATAAAAATGTTTAATGAAAAAAATAAAATGTAAGAAAGATATCTTGGTCTCTTTTTATTCCTCATTCCTCATTTAGAGATTCTGCCTGTTTTTTCATTTGTTAGAAAAAATTAGTAATGAGAGAAATCATTTCCCTCATATTATTCCAAAATAGTGAGTAAATGCACCACTATATCATTCTTCCTGAATTGTTTAGATTCTTTAATAATCTTGACCCATTTGGGTAGAGAGTGACTTGCAGTCATTAATCACCAAAGACACTATATTTTTACCATTATCTTCCTTCGTAGCTGGAGAAAAAGTGTTCATTGCTGACTCTTCCGGGTAAAATCAGCCAGCAAGACTGAGTAAGCACACCACCCTCTCACCATTGGATGGGGGCTTGGTTCCAAGGCCACAGGATCCCTCCAGCCCCGGCTCTGGGATTTAGCTCACTTGGTGAGCAGCGCAGATGGGTATGTCAACCCGGACCTTCTCATACATTCAGATTACACATTGCAGACGGTTCACTCCTGGGGCTCAACCCAGCCTGGAGATGGGTTTTGTTTGCCCCACACTCTTTTAAAAGATCTTCATGAGTTGAAACCCAATGATTAAAAACGGGGGAGTCGCTGGGTGTCCAGTTTCTCTTTAAACATGGGAGGACCCGGCGACATGTGGGCTTTGTCCCCACCTAGTAACCACAGGAGAAGATGGCGGGCAGCCCTAGTTTGGCTCTTGTCCTGTGCTGAGCCCAGGTCACTCGCAAAGTCGCCTGCTTGGCCCTCAGGTGCCTTTGAGTTTGAGACCCTTGACTTAGAATATTGAGCCAGCGAAGTCAATGGATGTTGGGGGCTGAGAGGCTCGACACCGAGGCAGGAAAGAGCACCACGCCACCCTTTTCCTCCTGGGTGTTTTGAACTTCACTGATCTCACCAGCAGGACAAGCAGCAGCCCCCACACTGTTAGAATGCTCTCCTCCTAAGACCTGCCATGGCTTCTGCTACACGGTTGGGGGTACTGCTAAGAACTCGCTACACACCCAGGACCCCAAAACTTAGATGGCTCCAATTGCTAACTTTGTAAAACCAAGAAAGCCCATCTCCTTGCTCTGATTTTTAAAAACCCCAGAAAACTCAAATGAGCCACTATTGGTACATTGAGAGAGATGGGCGCTCCTCTCTCTTTGGCCTTCTCTGTGACCTTCCCTTCTGTCCCTTTCTCTCAGTGCAGCTCAAGCAACACACCAGCATATGGGGCAGCCTCGCCTGGCTCTCCTCGGAAAGGCCCCTAATCCTTTTCCCGGCAGGGACACTGGCGAGCAGATCAAAGCTGCCTTTGGTGCTGCAGCCAAACGGACTTGGGTTGTCAAGATGGCTTTTCAAAGAAATCACATTCTCTCCTGTTCTCAGCCCAGAGGCCTCATTCTGGGTCACTCGCAACAAGGGCACACTCGCCCCTCTCTCTTTGGGGATGGCTGAGTGTGTCCATGTTAACCCCCTCATTTCAGAAGCAGCTTTCAACACACTCAACAGGCCCTTCCAAGGGACTGCATTCCAGAAAGTGCTCTGGCTCTTAAACATTGACTATTTATGCAACTTGTAATATTTTGTAAAAAACCAACAGACTAACTGCCACATCTGATGCTTTTATTTTGAGGTATTCATTTCTGTCCAAAAATGCTCTTAGGCCTTGAAGTGCAGAGATGCGGAGTCTCATTTGTTTGGGAAATGTTCTGAGCCAAGGACTCTCTGAGGGGGCAGACACGGAATTCTAGTACCTTCTACATTTGGTGCCTTCTACCATGGGAAGCATTTATCAACAAGCTCTTTTCACTCTTCCTGTGTGTAAGGATTCCTTTTTCTCCTTTTTTTTTTAACTAAAAGGGTCTAAAAGACAAATTTTTATCGTGTAAGCAAATGCTGCATTTATTTTGGAGTGGATTTTTGTCTCATCGCCCTGTCTGGGTCCTTCCATCCTCTGAGCAGATCACTGTCCTTCACATGGAGAAAAAGTACCCAGCTTATCCCTTCTTGTGGAACCTCATCCTGAATCCTTCCCATCCCTGAGAGATTTAACTTGAACCAAGAAGAGCCAGATGCTGTAAGAAAGGAAGAAGTAGGGTCTTGGATAGTGACTGAGAGTGAGAAGTGTGGCCACGGAGAGACCCAGGGTGGGTCTGCTCACCAGACATGTGGCCTGGGCAAGGTCTTACCTCCTGGGAACTTCAGTTTCCATAGGGAGATAAATAGATGGTAGATAGGTAAATAGGTAGGTAGATGATAGATAGATAGACAAGATAGATAGATAGATGAACAGATGATAGGTAATAGATTGATAGATGATTGGATGAAATACAGATAGATAATTGATAGATTAGATGGACAGGTATATAATAGGTAGATGATACGTAACAGATTGATAGATTATATCGATGATAGATAGACAACAGATAGATGACTGATAGATTAGAAGGATAATAGATAAATAGGTAGATAATAGACATGACAGACAATAGATTGATAGATAATAGGTTATGTAGATGAAAGACAGATAGACAGATAGACAGATGATAAGTAGATAGATGATAGGTGGATGATAGATGATAGAAAGAGAGATGATAAATGAAGCCTAGACAGACTGAAAGAGCTAGATAAATACAGTAATAACAGCAACTGTGGTGGAACAATTACAGGATGGCCCCACTCTTTGGTCCCAACACCTTTCGTGTGCACCTTTGCAGTTCTCCCTTCTAGAGGTGGAATCAGCTGCCCCACCCCTTGAATCTGGGCTGCCTAGTGGTTTGCTTTGGTCAATAGAATATGGAAGACGTGGCAATGAGTCAAGGCAGAGCCCAGGTCTCAAGGGACATTGCATATTTCCATACTCTCATTTAGACTCTGGACACCAGCAAAAAGAACAAGCCCAGGTCAGGCCTCTGGAGGATGAGACATTTTGTGGAAAAGAGCAGTTATCCCACTGAGGGTGTCCTACATCAGTCACCCCACAGCCAACCCCAAACAAGTGAGTGAGTCTAGCCAAGGTCAGTAACCCCAGACTCAGGAGACCTTACAATCCTCTGGCCATCTATGTTTTAGGTGTTTTGCCACAAAGTAACCCTGATGGAAGAGCCAACAATTATCAAGAGTTGATTGTGTTCCAGGTATGGGTTGACATGCTTTATACGTGGAATCTCAATTAGTTCCTCACAATAACCCTGAGAGGTACCATGATAATCACTTTTCACAGAAGCAGCAACGAGGAACAAAGAAGGAAAGCAAGTTTGCGCAGGATCTCCTGGTTGTCAGGGAAGTAGCTGGATTCAGGTCCAGTTGTCTGGTTCCAGAAGCTCTTGTCTACTGG
>CAUYQG010120321.1:0-13898 GCA_963574415.1 Tarsius wallacei | reverse complement strand
AAATCAAAAAATCAGCCGGGCGTGGTAGCGCGCGCCTGTAGTTCCAGCTACTTGGAAGGCTGAGGCGGAAGGATCGCCAGAGCCCAGCAGGTCGAGGCTGAGGTGGCCGGGAGCACTCTGCACTCCAGTCTGGGCGACAGAGTGAGACTCCAACTCAAAAAAAAAAAAAAAGTAAGAAAGTCGCCATTTCAAAACTATCATATATTATAGTGATAATTCAGGAGAGAATCATAAATGGGTAATGAAAACTAGTGGGTGAAAGTTTGATATGCAATATGATATTTATATACTTTTTTTTTTTAGTCCAAGTCTCACCTTGTCCCCAGGCTGGAGTGCAGTGGCACGCTCACGGCACAGTGAGCACAACCTCGACCTGCTGAGCTCAAGTGATCCTTCTGCCTCAGCCTTCCAATTAGCTGGAACTACAGGCACCCGCCACCAAGTCCAGCTAATTTTTTTTTTTAATTGTAGAGATGAGCAATTGCCATGTTTCCCAGGCTGGTCTCAAACCCCTGGGCTCAGGCAATCCTCTGACCTCAGTCTCCCAAAGTGCTGGGATTGCAGGTGTGAGCCACTGCACTTGGCTTTCAAGCAGGTTCTTATGTTCTTTTCATGTCCTTTTCTACTTCTGTTTTTGAGCACTTTCTCAACAACTGGTTCAAGAACTTCCAAACTTACCTTGAACTTTTCCAGACCCAGCCCTGGAACCAGTCATTTGCCAAGGAGACCTGCTTCCTTTTAAAGGAGATTAATTTTTAGGAACCGAAATCGGAATATTAGCTGTGCTCTAAATCTAGCCCAATATTTAAGAGTTCATTCTTGCTTTCCCATGTTCCATGTCTATATCCACTCTTCTTTGGCAATAAGAAAACTGATTCTATTTTTGTTGTTGTTGTTGTTGTTTGTTTTGAGTTGGAGTCTCACCCTGTCATCCAGGCTGGAGGGAAGTGGCATGCTCCCAGCCACTGCAGCCTCGACCTATTGGACTCAGGCGATCCTTCTGCCTTAACCTTCCAAGTAGCTGGAACTACAGGCACCCGCCACCCTGCCCAGCTGATTTTTTGATTTATTGTAGAGATGAGGTCTCACCAGGTTGCCCAGGCTGGTGTCGAACCTGAGGGCTTAGGCAATCCTCTCACCTCGGCCTCACAAAGTGCTGGGATTATAGGTGTGAGCCACCATGCCCGGCCTGAAACCTGGTTCTATTAATCAAAATATATTTACCTATTTGCTTAGTTCAAGAATTGCAAAAAGCAGTTTCAGAGTTTTAAAGGTATTAAAAATAGTCCTACCATGTGATCCAGCAATCCCACTTCTGGGCATAGGCCCAAGGGAAATGAAATCAGTATGTTGAAGAGATGCCTGGATCCCATGTTCACTGCAGTATCACTCACAAGAGCCATTGGGGAAAAGAAATGTGGAGTCAAAGACAGGGGTAAAGAAAATCATATATGTATTATATATATGTGTGTATATACATGTAGTGTGTGTATTATGTACATATATGTGTGTGTGTATGTATATACACATATACACGAACAATGAAATACTATTCAGCCTTAAAAAAAATAAAGAAATCAGCTGGGAGCAGTGGTTCATGCCTGCAATCTCAGCGCTTTGGGAGGCGGACGCAAAAGGATTACCTGAGCCCACAGGTTGGAGACCACCCCACATTTCAAGACAATAAAAAAAACCAATTAGCTCAGAACCTGACACTAAATAAAGAATAAAAGTATAATTGACAAATACAAATTATATATGTTTGAGGTATCCTATATGATGTGTTGGTATCTGGATACACTGTGACATGACTAGTCAAGGCTGAGGCGGAAGGATCGCCTGATCCCAGCAGGTTGAGGCTGTGGTGATTGTGAGCATGCCACTGCACTCCAGCTGGGCAACAGAGTGAGACTCCAAATAAATAAATAAGCTATATTTTCTAATCTTAAAAAAAAAAAAAAGTGAGACTCCTACTCAAAAGAAAAAAAAAAAAATTGGACTGGGCGCAGTGGTTCCAGCCTACAATCCCAGCACTTTGGGAGACTGAGGTGAGAGGATTGACTGAGTCCATGAGTTCTATACCAGCCTAGGCAACTTGGCAAGACCTCATCTCTACAATAAATCAAAAAATTAGCCAGGCAGGGTTGCACAAGCCTGTAGTTCCAGCTATTTGGAAGGCTGAGGCAGAAGGATTGCCTGAGCCCAGTGGGTCGAAGCTGGGGTGGCAGTGAGCATGCCACTGCACTCCGGCCTAGCAACAGAGTGAGATTCCAACTCAGAATTAAAAAAGAAGAGACAAGAGAATTGCCTGAGCTCAGGGGTTCAAGAGCAGCTTGGGCAACTTGGTGAGACCTTGTCTCTACAATATATCAAAAAATAAGCCAGGTGTGGTGGCGTGTACCCGTAGTTCCAGCTACTTGGAAGGTTGAGGTGGAAGGATCACCTGAGCCCAGTAGGTCAAGGCTGCAGTGGCTGTAAGCATGCCTGCCTGGGTGACAAAGTAAGACTTCGACTCAAAACAAAACAAACAAAAAAAGAATTGGTGGTAGTTGGTGTTCACATACTCTGCATTATAAATGTATTGAGCTTCCTCCTCTCACAGACTCTAGTCTGACCCTGCTCCCCTCAAAGACCCTAAGAGTACTCATTCAGAGGATACCTTCAGGGTGCACAGGTGATAACCTGAGCCAAATATGTTTATGCCACAAGCAGGCCCCAGAATTATCTCTCTCCCTTCTTTCTTGCTTTGTCTGAGACCTTTTTTAAAACCACATATTTGACTTCAGGGTTGTTTTGGGGTTTTTTCCTTAAAAACTTTGAAGACTGCTTGTTCCCTGCCCATTTCGTGTTCCCTAGTATGTAATATGAATCCTCTCACAACCAGGAACATGCTTCACCCCTCTCAGCATCCCTGGTTCCTTTCCGCCCCACCTTCGTGCTCCCAGGCCTGCTCCTTTTCCTGAAGTCACAGCCTCTTCAGGAAAGCCCCCCCTGAGCCTTGGGTCTTGGCCAGATGCTCCTCTCTGGTCTCCCTTGGCTCTCTGTCCCTGGTATGGCACATTCTGCTTTGCTGTTATTTATCCACCACAATCTGCAACAGGCTTTGAATCCAGCTCTCCAGTGTCCTTGATGTGAGACATAACTTTTCTGTACCTGTTTCCTCACTCATGAAGAAAATCCTAGTATCTACCTCATAGAGCTGTTCTGAAGAGGAAGATGAAATGGGCAGAAGAATCAGGAGAACTAGGGCAGCACTGGCAGCGGGAAAGTGTGGCTTTGTCCCACCTTCCCCTGAGATTCCTGGTTTCTTGTCTGCCCCTCTCGTGGTAGCCTAACTACATGGAGCCTGTGATCTAATCTCATTTTTCCTTGTAATTCTGTCACCTAGCTCAGTCTATGGTGCAGAAAGGCTTATTGAGTTAATATAAACACAACCCTGATTTAATTACTTTTAAAAGAGACAAAATGTTGACAAGATCTGAAACTTAAAAGAAAAAAAAAAAGCTTTGTGTGGCACATATACATGATGGAATACTATTTAACCACAAAAAAAAAAAATGAAATCCTGTCATTCAGCTGGGCGTGGTGGCTCACAACTGTAATCTCAGCACTTTGGGAGACTGGGGCAAGAGGATTGCCTGAGCCCACGGGTTCAAGACCAGCCTGGGCAATTTGGTGAGACCTCGTCTCGACAATAAATTAAAAAATTAGCCGAGCATGGTGGTGCACACCAGTAGTTCCAACTACTTGGAAGGCTGAGGCAGAAGGATCACCTGAGCCCAGCAGGTCAAGGCCGCGATGGCCATGAGTGTGCCGCCACATTCCAACCTGGGCGACAGAATGAGATTCCAACTCAAAAAAAAAAAAAAAGAAAGAAAAGAAATCCTGTCATTCACAGCAACGTAGATGGAACTGGAGGTGTCAGGCAAAATACACCAGGCACAGAAAGTTGAACATTGCATGTTCTCACTCATATGTGGAAGCTAAAAACAAGTTAGTCCCATAAAAATAACCAGTCCAACAGAGGATACTAAAGGCTGGGAAGGGGAGGAAAGGAGAATAGGGAGAGATTAAAGGATACAAAATTACAGCTAGGTAGGAGGAATACATTCCAGTGTTCAATATTACCATAGGATGACTATGGTTAATAATAATATATATTATATACAATTTTATTATATAATAAAAATTATATATAATAAATCATATAGTTTCAAATAGCTAGGGGCATTGAGTGTTCCCAACATAAAGGAATAATAAATGTTTATGGATATGCTAATTATGCTGATCTAATCACTATGCACTGTATCACAGCATCACTATATACCCTGAAAACATGTATAATTATTATGTCAATTTTAAAAGTTTAAAAAATAAAAAAATTATTTTTTAAAACTTTTGAACTGAAAAACGTAAACCATACTGAATAAACCACAGTGATCTTTTTTCAATTTATGTAATAGATTTAAAACAGACTTCCTGGGTTCCTCTGTTGCAGTTAACAGAGATGTGGAAAAAGTAGTAATGTGATCAATCAGAAATAATGCAATCAACTAGGGAAGGTGTGTCCTCTCCTTTAGGAGTATAAAAGGAGTGGAGAGAGGCTGGGGCCACCACTTGGTGAGCTGAGGGTGAAGTTACAAAGAGTGGAACTTTCTTCTGACTGCAAGAGAGAACATCGCTGCAGAAAGGGTGAGTAGACTACACCACCCCTCGATTAAAGAGTCTGAAAGAAAACACTAGGCCTTAGAGATGCTGACATTGGTTCTCTCTGGAGAGTAGGGTCTGGAGTGTGCATATGGATGGAGACTTTTTAAACATTTCTACAGCGTTTTTTTTTTTAATATGCGTTTCCTTTTTTATTTCAATAGCTTTAGGGATACGCAATGTTTTTGGTTACATGGATGTATAGTGATGAAGAAGTCTGGGGTTGTTTGTTTGGTTGGTTGGTTGGTTTGTTTTGAGCTCTATTGCCCAGGCTGGAATGCAGTGGCACACTCACTGCATTCCAGCCTGGGTGATCCTTCCACCTCAGTCTTCCAAGAAGTTGGAACGATAGGTGCATGCCACCACTCCCGGTGAATTTATTTATTGTAGAGACGAGGTCTTGCCAAGTTGCCCAGGCTGGTCTTGAGCCCCTGGATTCAGGCAATCCTCTCGCCTTCACCTCCCAAAATGCTGGGATTAAGACGTGAACCACTGTGCTCAGCTGAAGTCTGGGCTTTTAAAGTATACCCACCACTCCTACTTGTGTACATTGTACCTGATAGGTGATTTTTCATCCCTCCACTATCTTCTCACCCTCCCCTTCTGAGTCTCCAATGTCCATTATACAATCTCTATGCCCTTGCAGACCCTTAGCTTAGCTCCCATTTAAAAGCGAGAACATGTGGTATTTGGTTTCCTGTACCTGTGTTGCTTCACTTAGGATAACAGTCTCCAATTTTATACAAGTTGCTGCAAGAAATATTTTGTTCTTCTTTATGGCTGAATAGTATTACATGGTATATACATATAACATTTTCTTTAACTGCTGATCAGTTGATGGGCATTTAGGTTGATTCCACATCTTTGCAATTGTGAGTTGTGCTGTGAGAAACATCCGAGTGCAGTTCTCTTCTTTGTATAACGACCTCTGTTCCTTTGGGTAGATGACAATTAGTGGGATTGCTGGATCAAATGGTGGATCTATTTCTAGTACTTTGAGAAGTCTCCACACCACTTTATTTAGCAGCTGTACTAATTTACACTACCATGACCAGTGTAGAACATTGCCTTTCTGCGCAATCCACACCAGCATCTATTGGGTTTTTTGTTTTTTGTTTTTTGTTTTAGTTGGAGTCTCACTCTGTCCCCCAGACTGGAGTGCAGTGGCCGCTCCTGGCCACAGCAGCCTTGACCTGCTGGGCTCCGGCGATCCTTCTGCCTCAGCCTTCCAAGTAGCTGGAACTACAGGTGCGCGCTACCACGCCCGGTTAATTTTTTTTTTTTTTTTTTTTATTGTAGAGATGAGGTCTCACCAAGTTGCCCAGGTGGGTCTCAAACCCTCGGGCTCAGGCAATCCACTCATCTCAGCCTCCCAAAGCGCGGGATTACAGGCTGAGCCACTGAGTCGGCTTTTTTTTTTTTTGAATTGGAGTCTCACTCCATCGTCCAGGCTAGAGTACAGTGGCACACTCCCAGTCACTGCTGCCTTGACCTGCTGGGCTCAGGCAATCCTTCCATCTCAGCCTTCCAAGTAGCTGGAACTACAGGCATGCGCCACCATACCTTGCTAATTCTTTTGACTTATTGTAGAGAAGAGGTCTCAAAAGTTGCCTGGGCTGGTATCAGACCTGTGAGCTCAGGTAATCCTCTCACCTCAGCCTCCCAATGTGCTGGGATTATAGGTGTGAACCACCTCGCCTGGCCTTTTGAACTCATCAATTTTTTTTTTTTTTTTAGTTGGAGTCTCACTTTGTTGCCCAGGCTGGAGTGCCGTGCATGGCCACTGCAGCATCGACCTGCTGGGCTTAGGCGATCCGTCCACCTCAGCCTTCCAAGTAGTTGGAACTACTGCTGTGTGCCACCATGCTTGGCTAATTTTTAAATTTATTGTAAAGGCGAGATCTTGCCAAATTGCCCGGGATGGAGATTTTTTTTTTAATGATGGCCATTCTAACTGATATATAGTGGTATCTATCTTATTGTGGTTTTACTTTGCATTTCCCTGATGATTAGTGATGTTAAGCATTTTTAAAGCATTTTTTGTATGTTTTTTGACTATTTGTATACCTTTTGAGATGTCTGCCTACTTTTTTCTTAAGTTTACAAGGAAAGTTTATTTAGAAAGTAAATTAAAGCAATAGAAAGAGGAGATTCACCTCCTCAAGGTAGAGAGGCTAAAGCTAAGAAACATGGTAGCCATAGCTCAAAGAGTATCATGGAGACTCCAGAGTTTAACAAAGCAATGGTCTCTTTCTTTTTGAGTCGTAGTCTTACTCTGTTGCCCAGGCTGTAGTGCAGTGACACAATCATGGCTCACTGAAGCCTCGACCTCCTGGGCTCAGGCAGTCCTTCTGCCTCAGCCTCCCAAGTAACTGGGATTATAAGCGCATACCACAACACCCTGATAATTTTTAGATTTTTTTTTTTAGAGACAAGTTCCTGCTATTGTTTGTCCATTTTTTAATGGGGTTGGTCTTTTTTCTTGAAGTACTCTTTCGTACTTTCACCAGAGTACGTATGATATTGCATTTTACAGACCAAACATTGGATAAGTCAATAGGACAAATATTTGACATCTGACCTATCTTAGATAATTGGAATACACACTAAATAATATACAGTTAAGAATTATCAAAGTTTGAAACTGGTGGTTCACACCTGTAATCCCAGCACTTTGGGAGGTGGAGGTGAGAGGATTGCCTGAGCCCGGGGGTTCAAGACTTGGGCAACTTGGTGAGACCTCATCTCTACAATCTGAAAATTAGCCTGGCATGGTGGCACATGCCTGTGGTTCCATCTACCTGGAAGACTGAGGAGGAAGGATCACCTGAGCCCAGCAGGTCGAGGCTGTAGTGGCCGTGAGTGTGCCATTGCACTCCAGCCAGACTCCAACTCAAAAAAAAAGATAAACTATAAATTATCATTTTTCATAACCTGACTGACATTATTGCTTTCGGAATCTATTTGTACATACTTGATAATAATTACCTGGACCTTTTAAAAATATTGATAGGGTTCTTCTTATTTATGAAAGTATTTCAAGCCACTGTGAGTAATTTGGAAGACAAAAGTAGAAAATAAAATGTCCACAATTCATACTAGCTTATAAATAGCCACTATATGCATTTGATGTATTTCTTTTGAGGTTTTTTCCCTATGTACAAACAAACAGGATTATTATGCCATATAAAGTTCGTTGTCCTTAACATTATTTCATGACCATGACCTCTTTTTAGTGAATATTTTTGGGAACTATGATGTATATAAACAGTTACATGGAATTCTTCATACAGATGTACCAGAACTGGTCCTCAAAGTTGCAAAGTAGTTGGGAGAGAGTATATCTGTATATTGATTATATTCAAACCTTGTTTTCCTTCAAAGTATACTATTGGGCTTCAAACTATATATTTTGCCTAATCAAATAAGTCCCTGGTAATCATGTGATATGACTTAGTAAGTTCAATCTGTTGATCACATCAAGCTATGCTTTTTTTTTGAGTTGGAGTCTCACTCTGTCGCCCAGACTGGAAAGCAGTGGCCGCTCCCGGCCACCGCAGCCTCGACCTGCTGGGCTCCGGTGATCCTTCCACCTCAGCCTTCCAGTAGCTGGAACTATAGGTGCGCACTACCACGCCCAGCTGATTTTTGATTTATTGTAGAGATGAGGTCTCGCCAAGTTGCCCAGGCGGGTCTCGAACCCGCGGGCTCAGGCAATCCACTCACCTCAGCCTCCCAAAGGCGGGATTACAGGCTGAGCCACCGAGGCTGGCTAAGCTATGCTTTTTAACACAATGTTGAAACACATGCTTCAGGGTCACAAAGGAACGAGACCCTGTTGGTGACTTGGCTTTGGGTAGAATCTCCCATGGTAACTAAATGATAGCACGCACAGCTTTGGTCTCCATGGGCTTGTGCTCAATAGTGAAGGCCAAAGGTCAACGTGCCTCCTCCTTATAAATAACCCATTACATGGGTGTCCTGAAAATAGATTCTTGCTGTTCAAGACTAGTTAGTGAAAGCTGGCTTGGAATCCTGTCATGCAATACAGCTATTTCAGTGCCTCCGTGCTGCTAAAGTTGTCAGCCCTCCCTGGACATTACCACATATTTTAGATCTTAATGTTGCAAGTAATGAATGGCAGCTAAGAAATGTGGAGTTTACCGGTAAAGAGTTGATTGCATTGTCACTGGGGGGAGGGGGGATGGAATTCAGTATCTTTGCATATGGGATTAGGAAAAGTAAATCATGATTTAAAATTCACTGGGAGAACTGTAGGAGAGAAAGAAGGAAGAGGAAATTGTGTTATGAGCATGACCAAACTAAACAAAATGATTGTCCAGCCTGGGAATATAATTGTAATTGTATACAGTTAACTTATTTGACTCAGGTTATTTTAAAGGTAATGGCTATAGTTGCTTAAAACAGAATATAATAAAGAACAATAGCAGGGCTTCAAAAGTACTGCTGACATTTGGCCTTATTTTAAGGAGCTTTATTAGTACACCAGAAAATGCCAGTATCAATCTAGAAATTTCCACAGATGTTGACTATATCTTTTGAGGGAGGAATAATTCAATGCTTTAAATGTTAAAGCTCAGAAGGCTGAAAGCACAAATATTCAAATTAACAGATGGTAGACGCCTCTCAGCTGAGGTAATAAAAAGACTTTACAATCCTTTTCTCCAGAAGTGTATTTAGTTACAATTTAGTCTTGAAGGCTTTTTATTTAAAGTACATTCTATTACAGTAGAAATTTTGTCTATTCTTGTCAAGCTTCTGTTCCCTCTTGAAAGCCCCAAAGCATATGAAAAGCACTCTATTCATGTTCTTATCATACAATTATCGTCATACTGGAGGTATCTGGTGCAAAACTTGACCAAAAAAATTTTTTTCCTTTTCTTTTTTTTTTTTTTGAGTCAAAGTCTCACTCTTGTCCAAGCTTGAGTGCAATGGCACCCTCAGGACTACTGAGGCCTCAACCTGCAGGGCTCAGGCAATCCTTCCACTTAAGCCTTCCAAGTAGCTGGAACAGCAGGTGTGCACCACCACAACCAGCTAATTTTTTGATTTATTGTAGAGACGAGGTCTCACCAAGTTGCCCAGGCTGGTCTTGAATCCATGGGCTCAGTCAATCCTCTCACCACTGCCTCCCAAAGTGCTGGGATTAGAGGCACAGGTCACCGTGCCCTGGCTCAACCAAAAATTTAGATCCTTTCTGTTGACTCTAGCCCCAGATTCTTAGAGGACTCTTTAGGCTTTCCTTCCGTTCCCATATTCTAATATCCCAGGCAATCCTTCCGCCTCAGCCTTCCAAGTAGTTGGAACTACAGGCGCACGCTACCACGTCCAGCTAATTTTTTTTTTTTTTTTTAATTGTAGGGATGAGGTCTTGCCAAGTTGCCCAGGCAGGTCTGAAACCCGGGGGCTCAGGCAATCCACTCATCTCAGCCTCCCAAAGTGCGGGATTACAGGGTGAGCCACCGAGCCCGGCTTATTATACTTTTAATCCAACTATATGTCACTGTTTACTTATGGGTCATGTCTGGAGACAGTCTTTTGTGTGTGTGTGTGTGTGAATCATTTGAGTGCAGTGGCATGTTCATGGCCACTGCAGCCTCGACCTGCTGGGCTCAGGCAATCCTTCCACCTCAGCCTTCCAAGTAGCTGAGACTACAGGCATGCACCACCACGCCTGGATAATTTTTTTATTGTAGAGATGAGGTCTTGTCAAGTTGCCAAGGCTGATTTCAAACTGATGGGCTCAGGCAGTCCTCATGCCTCAGCCACCCAAAGTGTTGGGATTACAGACCTGAGCCACCACGCCTGGCCTGGAGACAGTCTTATTCTTACTCGTTTGTATATCCACCTCTTAGTGCTGTTACACAGTAGATGTTCACAGAAATGTTGTCAACACCTTACAAGGAGAGGATTGTAGTTTAAGTAACTGTCAGAGGTTCTGAGACACATGGTATGGCTTCTGTTGACATGTGGTTGATATCAGAACAGCCAAGCAAAGCAGCAATTAACTCCATGTATTCCTGGAAAATTCATACCTCCATTTCTTTTCATCTTTCTACTCCCAGAACAATTGCTGTTTGTTTCTAGAAATAGAAAAAATTGTTCTGACCCACCCTCTCTTCAAAGGAGATCTGGTAGGCTCAGCAAAGAATTGGGCTGTGTAGGTGTGTGGCTCTCCCAGACAAACATCTCATCAGAGAACTGAGTCAGATTTTCAGTGAAGGCAAAGATCTTGGTAGAGTTCCCTGGAAATCAGGACAGTGAAGAACTCAGTCTTGTCATATTCTTTAGAGTAGTTCTAGACTCCTAAGAAGTAGCATCCT
Organism: Tarsius wallacei; assembly: GCA_963574415.1. Taxonomy (NCBI): domain Eukaryota; kingdom Metazoa; phylum Chordata; class Mammalia; order Primates; family Tarsiidae; genus Tarsius; species Tarsius wallacei. The sequence continues at coordinate 2,847 of CAUYQG010120321.1, read as the reverse complement.
TGAAATTACTGATGGCCAGAGAGTACCCCTTCTTTCTCCTGTGTCTTCACTTATCCTGTTATCTAAGTGGCACAGGCGGGGTTACCTGAAGGACAGCTGCTGTAGCTGCTGCAATCAAAGATTTGGAACCACAAAAGTTTGTGTGCCCCACTAGAGATGGAAGCTTTTGTCTCCCTGGGGAACATTGCAAAGGCATGCTTTCACTCTGCCTAGCAACCAGCCACCAACAGCCAAGGTGCCCAGAGATTCAGGATTTCTGGACCCCACCTTGGTACTCAGAATCATCCCTGGGAGCCCCAGCTTCAGAGGATCCCAATTTTATGAAATTAACAGTGAAGGTCAGGCATAGTGGCACATGCCTGTAATCCCAGCAGTTTTTTAGGAGGTCAAGGCAGGAGGATTTGTTGTAGAGACGAGGTCTCACCAAGTTGCCCAGGCTGGTCTTGAATCCATGGGCTCAGTCAATCCTCTCACCTCTGCCTCCCAAAGTGCTGGGATTAGAGGCACAGGTCACCGTGCCCTGGCTCAACCAAAAATTTAGATCCTTTCTTGAGCTCAGGAGTTCGAGCTCAGCCTGGGCAGCATAGTGAGATCTTGTCTCTTCAATAAATCAAAAGATTTGCCATGCATGGTAGTGCAGGACTGTAGTCCCAGCTTCTCAGGAGGCTGAGGCAGGAGGATTGCCTGAACCCAGGCGTTTGAGGCTGTGGTGAGCTGTGATTGTGCCACTGCACTCCAGCCTGGGCTACAGAGAGAGACTCAACTAAACAATAAAATTTAATAGAAAAAGAAAAGAACAATGAGTTTAGAAGATCGATTTTCAGTCCTGACTGGCTCATTGACTAGGCGTGTTCTAATCTTTTCTTACATAAAATGGGATATAGGGTTCTCCTCCAACATCAAGTTAATCAGTAACAGATGCAATCAGGTAATATAAAGGAAATCATTTGGGGGGGGGGTTAAACTGCATGGAAATGCAAGGGGAGTTCCTGTGATGAGGACTTCCCCTTGGCTCTGGTTGAGTGCCACTTTCTGTGAGCACTTGGACAGGATAAGTCACTTCTTACAGAGCACCCTTTCCTGAGGTGTAATTGGACAATCTTGCAGGCCCTTCCAGCTCTACCTTTACATGGCTCTAAAATTCCTTCATATTGTTTGGAAAACCTTCATCCTCCAGCCTCTTACTGCATCTGTTACCTTTCACCATTCTAATAACTCACCTCCTTCAAAAGGGTATGTGGATCTTTTTTTTTTACAAGGGCCATGGCAAGTAGAGAGCTAGGCTATCTCATGTGCTTTGAAAAGATAAACCAGGCATGGTGGTTCATACCTGTAATCCCAGCACTTCAGGTGGCCGAAGCATGGGAGCACTTGAGGTCAGAAGTACAAGACCAACCTAGGCAATATATAGTTAGAACCTGCCTCTATACATTTACTTTTTATTTTGTTTAAGTCAGGACCTCACTCTGTTGCCCAGGTTGGAGTGCAGTGGCACAATGATCACACATCATGGCAGCCTCGACCTCCTGGGCTCAGGCAATCCTTCCATCTCAGCATTCTGAGTAGCTAGGACTACAGGTGCACACCACCATGCCCGGCTAATTTTTTTTAGATTTTTTTGTACAGACAAGTTTTCACTATGTTGCCCAGGCTGGTCTCCAAAACCTGGGTTCAAGCAACCCAACTACCTACCTATACCCTTTAAAAAAAAAAAGAAAATCCTCTTTAAAATATAGATATATAAGCCAGAGGTCCAAAATCTAAAAAGAAAAAACAAACTGAGAACCTTGAACTGTTTTTAATGATTTTCTTTTTTCTTTTTTTTTGAGTGGGGTCTCACTCTCACCCAGGCTTAACTTGCTGGGTACAGGAGATCCTTCCATCTCAGCCTTCCAAGTAAGCCTGTGCCACCATGCCCAGATAATTTTTTTAAAATTTATTTATTGTAGAGCTCAGGTCTCGCCACATTTCCCAGGCTGGTCTGGAACCCCTGGGCTCACCTCAACCTCCCAAAGTGCTGAGATTACAGGTGTGAGCCACCATGCCCAGCTAATGATTTTCATAGTATCATAAATTGTGTGCATGGTTGCAGGATAAAAGCTTAATTAGTGTGGGATTAATACAGGATATTTTCCATCCTGAATTAAGCCCTGTGTGCATAGAAGGCGCCTACCAGGGTTTTTCCCTCTCAAAAGGGATGAAGGAAAACTTATAAATGCAGGTGCTTCCCAATTTACAATAGGATTACGTCCCAACAGACCCATCATAAGTCAAATATTGATACTTGAAAATGCATTTAATACCTCAATAAACCTACTGCGAAAGTAAGAAATATCATAAAAGTGGTTCCACTATAATTTGGAGTCTGTCTGTACTGTATAGTTTTTTGTTGTTGTTTTTGAGTTGGAATCTCATGCTTATCGCCCAGGCTGGAGTGCAGTGGCATAATCACAGCCACCGCAGCCTCAACCTGCTGGGCTCAGGTGATCCTTTCCCCCTCCAGCCTTCCAAGTAGCTGGAACTACAGGCGTGTGCCACCACGCCTGGCTAATTTTTTAATTTGCTGTAGAGACAAGGTCTCACCAAGTTGCCCAGGCTGGTCTCGAAACCCCTGGACTCAGGCAATCCTCTCGCCTGGGCCTCCCAAAGTGCTGGGATTACAGGCTTGAGCCACTGCACCAGTATGCATAGTTCTTAAATAAGCTGTTTATCAATACCACTGATTGGTCAGTAATTTCTTTTTTTTTTTTTTTGAGTTGGAGTCTCACTCTGTCACCCAGACTGGAGTGCAGTGGCCACTCCCGGCCACCGCTGCCTCTAACTGCTGGGCTCTGGCGATCCTTCCAC
>CAUYQG010120319.1:0-16195 GCA_963574415.1 Tarsius wallacei | reverse complement strand
TGCTGGGCTCCGGCGATCCTTCCGCCTCAGCCTTCCAAGTAGCTGGAACTACAGGCGCGCGCTACCACGCCCGGCTGATTTTTTGATTTATTGTAGAGATGAGGTCTCGCTTGCCCAGGCGGGTCTCAAACCCGCGGGCTCAGGCAATCCGCTCACCTCAGCCTCCCAAAGGCGCGGGATTACAGGCTGAGCCACCGAGCCCGGCTAACTTTGGTATTATTTCTTCCTCCAGAATTTGATGAACTTGACACTAGATTATATTGACCTGCAGCATTCTTTGTGGAAACGTTCTTTAAAGTTGTGAGCTATTCATTTTTTCTATTTCTGTTTGCTTTTTTTAGCAGCATACATTTTAATAAATTATCTATGCAATTTACTTAAATTGTTATATTTATTGACGGGGGTGGCTTATAACATTGTCTTCTTACTGGTAATATGCGTCTTTTGTTTATCCTTATCAGTTTAGTTAGAAGGTGATTAATCTTATTTTTCTTTTCAAAAAATTAGATTTCATTTTATTGATTTTTCTTCATTGTGTGTTCATTCTCTTTTTCACGATTTCTGCTCTTATATTTATTATTTTCTTGTATTTATTTGGTTTTAATTTTATCTTTTCTTCCTTAATTTTTTAAATTAAGAACTCATTTCCCATTTCTGCTTTCTGAATTTGAGAATTTTTAGATCTTTCCTCTTTTCTACTGTAAGAATTTAAGACTATCATCTTTTATTTGCACACTGCATTGTCTCCCATAACTATACAGTATTATATTTCTATTTAATTTGATTTAAATTACTTACTAATATTTTGTGAGTTCTTTCATTAATAAATTATTATGAAGTGTGCTGTTTAATTTCTAAATATTTTATTTTTTATTTATATTATCATTACCTATTTCTAATTTAATTTTACTTTAGTCAGAGATTATATCCTGTACAACTGCAATATTTTAACTATAAGTTAATTATAATTACTTATATAATTACCTATATAAGTAATTATAATTAATGATTAATTCATATTACTAGACCAATAAATGTGCAATCTACATTGACAATAATACACAATCTGCCAGTTTGAAGTATATAAGTCTATAGATATAAAATCTGTATATAGATATAAAGATATAGAATCTTTAGTCAATTAACATTCAGTGGAATTATTCATATGTTTAGCTTAGATGTGTCATTTTATTATTAGTTTTTAAATGTGTCTTCAGATTTCTACCTCTCAGTAATATTTTCTTTTTTATATCTGGGTGTTCTGGTGTTGAATATCTGCATATTTAGAACTGTTTGAATTTCTAATTCATACACTGAAGTTTTTTGGATTTTTTGCATTGTTTATCTGTGTTCTCATATCTCACTAAGATTCTTTAATATCATTACTTTAAATTTTTTCAGTAATTTTATAAATTTCTTTTACTCTGTAATCTTCTTGAAGAATCATTGTGTTCCTTTGTAGGTCTCATACTTCCTTGCATTTTCATGTTTCTGTGTCCTCACATTGATACCTGTGTCGTTGGTATAGAAGTTTTTCCTTCCTTTTCGGGGGGGGGAGGGGGAATTGGCTGACATGGGGTAGACAGTTTTTGTAGGTGTATCTATGGTGTCGGTTGGATAGCACTTAAATTTTGATTCTGATTGTGTGCAGTGGTATAGTCTTCATATGATTTCTTCAGCTATAACCAGAATCATTGGTGTGACTAGTTTCCTCAGTGGGTTAGGCTGCAGTTGTTAGTGGAGGCTGTGATGAGATTTTTCTGGAAATGAGGACGTCAGATCAATCTATCCTTGGGCCCCAGTGGTAGCAACAGCTGGTCAAGTGTGCTTGTCCTTTGGCCCATTGGTGGTTTATGACAACAATGTAAGTGGGTCCAAACAGGCTGATTCTTGGTCCTCCTGATGGCTTGCTTGGGTTCCAGTAGTGGCAGCCACAGCCGATTCTTTACTTTTGATCAGCATGTGTGACATGGGTGATAGCAGTAGAGGTGTTGGGACAAACTTTGGTCTCACAGATGTGAGCAGTGGTTGAGAAGGGCTAGACCAGTCCAACCTCAGGCCCCCAAGAATAGTGCACATAGATGCCAGCAGTAGTGAGCAGACTGGGGTGTCCCATGGACTCCAGATGGAGAGCTTATATGCCAGGAGTGGCAGTCATTCTGGGGCTTTTATTAGTCTCCTTCGTGGTGGTGGTGGTGGTGGTGGTGGTGGTGGTGAGTGTGTGCCTGGCCCCACTGATAGCAAGGAAGAATCCCTAGGTCTCCAGGTGGTGTGCTTGGGCACTGAGGGTGCAGTGAGTGCCTGGCCAAATTGGTCTGTTCTCTGGTTCTCAGGTGATGTGTACAGGTGCAGGCTGTGGTGGACAGGGCTCAAAATCCCAGACCCTGGCAGCCTGCTATGATGGTGGCAGCACCAGTTGCAGTGGCAGAGAGAGTCATGTGGGTGGGCAAGGTATACAGGTAGGCAGGAGAAGGTTCACTGTCTTTGGAAACAGCCCCAGGCAAGTGGGTTTCAGACTCTGGGAGCTTTTGCTACATCTCCAGTTGTCTAGGGGGCATTCTCCCCTGTGTGCTACACTATACTTTTCCTGGGGTGTTCTGCCACTCACTACACAGAGTCCATCTGGCTTCATGCTGCTACAAGCCTTGTGGGTAGATGCAGGGGAAGGTCAGTGGACTCCTGGGACATGGTGATGCAGGGACTGTTGAACCCCAAGGCAGGGCACAGTTTAGTACTGTGTTGAAGCCACTTAGGTCTCGGGAGTGTGTGGGACCTAGCAGGAGCTTCCTCTCTGGGGCAATGCTGTCAGGGACTCCAGGTGACAGAGGAGATAGAAGTTGATTAGGCAGACAGAGAGGGAGGGTCTCAAGGAGACTTAACACCTTCGGGAATGCCCACTGCACCACCCCATAATATAATTGTTGACTGAAAATGTGGTTAGTGTGGTTAATAACATTCTGTAAACCCAGATTGTACTGCTAAAAGGGACTTTTTGCTGCTTAAACGCAGGCGCAGTAGCTTAACTAAATGTCCTAACTTGACCTTGGCTTATTATACTATCATTAACATAGCATTAGCATTGAGGTTCACCTCGCTGACTGGACTTTTCTGTGGTACTTACTTATGGGTAGTATTCAAGATGGAATAACTTTGGTCAAGGACCCGCATGCTCAATAAGAATTGAGTCTCACGAAGCAAAGGGCGGATGAGATGTAAATGAGAGAAACTCCCCCAGAAAAGATAAGATAAAAACGATTAAAAACAAACAAACAAACAAAAAAAAAAAACCATCTAGCACTGGGTTTTACCCATTTGCCCTCTCCCCCTCTTTTTTCTAGAGAGCTTTGTTGCTTAATAAACTGCTTTCACTCATCCTTTTGCTATCCACATTCCTTAATCCTCTTGGTCGTGGGACAAGAACCCGAGGTTACTGGTTTAAGCTGACAGTGGAGTTAAAAACTACTGCAACACAGGCATCTCCTGATTTCAGCATCAGGCTCACCAGGGTGGAGGGGTTCCTTCATGGCTAGCTTCATAGGAGACTTTTGTAGGAATGTGGGTTGCTGGGGTTTCTCAATTACTTTTTTCCCACACTGGAAAGACACTTTGGGCTTTTAACCAATCCCAGCCGGATCCTTTGCTTAGCTTCCCTCTCCTTTTGTGCTTCAGAAGTTTCCTGTCACTTCTCTGCTGAGTTCCCGCATTCTCTCTTAGAGTCTGTCTACTTACGAAGTGTGATTATCTACTTGCTATTTTAGTTCTTCTTTGTGTACAAGGCTAGAGTCTTGTGCCTCTAGTCAGTCATCTTGAAGCCCCTCCACCTATAAAAATACTTTATTGGTTTTCACAGTGTTATAAAATTTTAAGACACACGTGCAAACAAAAACAGGAAAAAGATACTCAGACGTACCCCATGTTAGACTAGTCTTTTTTTAAGACCCCACTTTCCAACTGACTTTTTTTTGTTTTTTTTTGCCTGAAAAACTTCCTTTAGTATGTCTTTTATTGTAGGTTTGCTGGCGATAGATTATCTTCAGTTTCTTTCATTCTGAAAATGCCATTATTTTACCTTCTTCTTGAAGCATATTTTCACTAGATATAGACTTGTGTATTGGTTTTTCTTTCTTTCAGCATTTAAAAAATGTTGCCCCACTCTTTTCCATCTCATGTTTTGAAGATACTTCATCTATTCAATTGAATTGTTCTCATGTGTGTAATTTAAAATTCTTTTTCTGTATTTGAGATATGCTGATAATCTTTGACTTTCAAAAGTTTTATTATTACCTACTGGCTACCTCAGTACTGTCTTATTTTTATTAATTTTATGTTGTAGTATATGTGAAGATTTGCTACACAGGTATAATGCATGATGGTGAGGTTTGGGCTTCTGATGAGCCTGGTCCTCGTGGTGAGTATAGTACCGGATGGGTGGTTTTTAAAATGCATGTCCCCTCCAATCCTCCCACTCTAGTAGTCCTGGGTGTCTGTTCCCATCCGTGCACCCATGTGACTATTGTTTAGTTCCCACTTATGAGTAAGAACATGCAGTGTTCTGTTTTCTGTGTCTGTGATAATGATGACTTTTAACTGTATCCATGCTGCTGCAAAGAACATGATTTCATTCTTTTTATGTCTATTTAGTATTACATTCTGTGTGTGTATATATATATATATATATATATATATATATATATATATATACCAGATATTCTTTATCCAGTCCATCTTGAATGGACACATAGGCTGGTTCCATGTTTTCACTACTATGAATTATGCTGAAATAAACGTACAAGTGCAGGTGTCTTTTTAGTAGACCAATTTATGCTGCTTGTATATCCTTAGTAGTGAGATTGCGGGGTCGTATGGTAGATCTATATTTAGGTATTTGAGAAATCTCCAAACTCCATTCCACAAGTATTGAACTAGGTTACATCCCCACCAATAGTATACAAATATTCTGTTTCTTCACAGCCTTGCTAACATCGGTTGTTTTTGACTTTTAAATAATATAATGTGAGATGATATCTCGTAGTTTTGTAACTATAGTGAAGTAGATTAACATATCTATTATCTCACATACTTTTTACTTTGACAAGGGAAGCTAAAAACTATTTATTTAACCAAAATCCATAATAAAATACAATTGTATTAACTTTAGTTAACTTTAGTTTTCATTTTCTCATCAGATCTCTAAACTTGTTCCTACTACATATCTGCTATTTTGTATCCTATACCTACAATTCCTCATTTCTTTCCCCACAGCTCTCCTGCCACTCATGGTAACCAGTGTTTCATCTTCTCTCTGTATATTTAATCTCTTTTTAAAAGAGATATATAACAGACATTATGCAAATTTTTTTTTCTGTACATGCCTTATTACACTTAGCATAATGCCCTCCAGTTTCATCCATATTGTGGGACATGGGATGATCTCCTTATATTTTTAAGACTAAATATTTTATTGTATATATGTATATACCATATTTTCTTTATTCATTTTTTTATTGATGAGCATTTTCCATAACTTGACTATTGTGAATATTGCTGCATTTTTAATGAATAAATTCTGCTGCCCTCCATAGAATATAGTAGAAATGTATTTTATCTCATTGCTTTTTTCTAATTTTAAAAAATTTCTCCTCTAAGACCACTTAAGTTTATGTAGATACTGTCGCTGACCTGAATGTTACCACTATGTATTTACAAGAGTTTTTGTTGTTGTTGTTGTTAGTTCTTCCTTCTAGTTCCTTTATTATCTTTATAACGATTAGGAAATTATTTGGTACAATAACAATTTCTTAAAAAGTTCACTTTAAACTGTTTTCTTCCTTGTAGTACCTCTTTTAAAAGATATAAAAAATAGTAATATGACTCCAAATTTAAGGCTCTTTTTAAAATAATGGTTTTCAGTGTTGCAGCTTCTATATTAAATGAACTGCGTACCAAGGTTAAATAGACAATAATTAATTAATTTAATTCATAATCTTCAATTTTTGTTTTATATTTTGAATAATTTCTTGTAACTTATTGTATTTCTTGTAAATTATTGTATTTTAATTTTCTACAGCATATTTGTAATTTTCTTGGGCATGTACATAAACTAGAGACAATATACTATTCAGAAAACAATAGCAAAATTCCCTAAGTTAGATTTCTAATTTTTTTTTTGAATCAGAGTCTCACTCTTTCACTCAGACTGAAGTGCGGTGGCACAATCACGACTCACTGCAGCCTTGACCTCCTGGGCTCAGGCGATCTTCGCACCTCAGCCTATCAAGCAGCTGGGACTACAGGCACGAGCCACACACTGCTTACGGCTGTTTATTTTTTTTTTATTTTTGTAGAGACAAGATTTTGCTGTGTTGCCCAGGCTGGTCTCAAAGTCCTGGACTCAAGCAGTTCTCCTGCCTTGAATTCCCAAAGTGCTGGGATTACAGAAGTGAACCACCACACCTAGCCTAGATTTCTAAATAAATTTAATAATTTTTAAAACAAATTCTAAATTGCATAGTTTTTTTAAAGGTTGACTTTTTTCTATCTATTCAGCTATCTACCTTTCATTTATTTATTATTTATTCTTTTTTGATTCTTTTGGTGTTTTCATTTCATAACCTGGATTTATCTTAAATATCTAATTATCTTTAGATTCACTTCTATGTTTTAAAAATGAAGCATTAAGAAACTGATCCATCTGTGTGAAGGTGAGTGGCTCTTATCATGTACCAGGTGTTCCTGCCTCAGAGTTGGAGCTGGTCATCATCCCTGGGGGTTTCAAATGTCAGAATGCAAAGGTGTTAGTCTTACGTGCTAATACTTGAATGTCCTGGGATAGTAGATAATTTATACAGTTCTCAAACACAATAGGTAAATATGTATGAGGTCAAGGGTAAATGTGTGACCATTGTTCTGTACAAAAGATAAAGAGGTGGTAAGAATATTTTGTAATATTTTGTTGAGATATTTCATTTGTTGTTACTATTTTCTGCTCCAACTTTCATTCTCACTTTTGTCATACCTGTACCCTAAAAGGATAGTGCCTGTCCTTGTTTTAATGGAATAGTCAGCAGCTTTTTCCATGCATGTTTTGGATTAAGCTTCTGCAACTTTGCCTAAGTAGCCAACATTCATATGCATGCTATTTTTCTAATATAAATTTATTGATTTATTCTTTTCTCTAGACACTATATCATCTTGGGATTATAGTTTTATATTTCTATAGCACATGTTATTTGGAGAGAAGGGACATAAGATTATGTGTTTAGACCTTCATTTGGATATATCTATTCATATACACACCACTTACATTTCATTAAATGTGATGGGTAAAAACAAATTTAATGTAGAATAAAAGTTAATGACACGAGCAAATATTAGCACATCAACAGTTTAAAAAGGGTTTATGTAAGGGTGTAACATTTTTCGATACAAGATTTAGTATATTTATTTAATTTATTGTTTTTAGCTCACTAAACACAACCCTCATGTAGTGGCATGGCACATATTTCTACTATCATACTAGCTTTGAGGTACAATTTTTTAAATAACTTTTGATCAGTCTGCCATCTTAAAATGGAGTAGCAGGACAAATATTATTATGTCCTAAAACACTTTACCTTGAACAGAAAGCGTAAAATGTTGATGTAAAGAAATGATTGTAATGGATTCTCTCCAATTCATTCTTGAATACCATTTTCTCAAGCTTTGATTATTAGTGAACAGTAGGCTGAAAGATTGAGGGTTTTTTAAAAACAAAATTCAAGACTGTAATTCTAAATTGCAAATTTAAGGTAAAATAACTAGATAAATATGAGTCATATGTACATTTAATATATATTGATATGTAGGAATACATGTATTTAATATTTTTAAAGAAAATTAAGCATGCTCAAAAACTCAAAACAAAGATCTGTTGTCAGATTAATGTTTATTTTATGCACAACAGAAAATAGATATAGTTTTGTTGAAGATATTTTGTCTCTTCAAAAAATATAAATAGAAACTTCAGTCTCATCATTATATGAGCAAGAAGTGAAGTGTAGATTTATTATTATTATTCAATGAATAATAATTTGATATTTTCTACTAACCTTTACTTGTATTAAGTTAAATATAACCAGAAAAAATATTCCTCTTCTGATTTCACACAGTTATTATAAATATTCTGATGCATCTAATTTGTGTCTGTGTGTTTCCTATGATTCATGCATCTTTATTCTACAAATACATATAATGTAGTGCCATGTATAACATATATTATAAAATGGAATCAGATTGCAGACTAATTAAAAACTCTTTCAATATATTACTATGAATGACTGTTTAGTAGTCCAGTATAAACTATGCTTCAGCATGTTTTGAAACTCGTTTTTGATACTTAGTTCACTTTTTACTATTATTGACTTTTAAAAAATATATTTATAGTCAATAACTCATTTTAATGTTTTTCATTTTTAGAGACAAGGTCTCACAGGCTGGAGTGTAGTGGTCTGTTCATAGCTCACTGCAGCTTTGAACTCCTGGTCTCAAGCAATCCTCCTTTCTCAGGATCCTGAGAAGCTAAGACTACAGATGCATGTCACCACACTAATTGTTTTTGTTTGTCTTTTTTTTGGTAAAAATAGTGTCTTGCTGTGTTCTCCACACTGGTCTTAAGCTCCTAGCTCAAATGATACTCCTGCCTGAGCCTTCCAACACTCTGGGAAGAGTAGCATTGTTCTGGTGTAAAGATAGAATATAATATAACAACATTGAAAATATTGCCTTATAGAACCTACGTTTGCATTCACCAGAAAGACATTGTCCTTCCCTTGCCTCTTTATCTCTGGAATATTGGAATAGATGAACAAGTCATGAAACTAAGGCAATGCATTTTTAAATTTTTTCCTATAAAAGTATTTCACTGGGGGAAGAAGCTATCAGAATTGCATTAACTATGTTACTGATGAAAGTATACAATTGTAATTAACATATTTATAACATATATTATAGTTAAATACATTACCTCAAACTGTGAGAAGAAATAAAAGAAAATTTGCAAATTAGAGTCAAGTTACACTTAAAATGAGAATCTAGCCATTTGCACTTTTAATGCTCCTTAAATCATTTTTGTCATTAATTATTTGGTAGGTAGACTATAAAATAATTCAAAGCCGGGCTCGGTGGCTCAGCCTGTAATCCCGCGCCTTTGGGAGGCTGAGGTGAGTGGATTGTCTGAGCCCCCGGGTTCGAGACCCGCCTGGGCAACTTGGCGAGACCTCATCTCTACAATAAATCAAAAATTAGCCGGGCACGGTCGCGCGCGCCTGTAGTTCCAGCTACTTGGAAGGCTGAGGCGGAAGGATCGCTGGAGTCCAGCAGGTCGAGGCTGCGATGGCCGGGAGCAGTCACTGCACTCCAGTCTGGGCGACAGAGTGAGACTCCAACTCAAATAATAATAATAATAATAATAATAATAATAATAATAATTCAAAATGTGCCTGGGTTTGTATTGTAAACATCTTACTACCTTACCGTGGGTCCCATATTTTTATAGAACTTATAGCTTTTTCTCATAGACCTTAGCACTGGATTGCTTATCCTTTGAAAATAAAGCTGTAATGTATACTCTAAAATGCTGGTATTTCTTATAGTGATATTGGTCTAAGACTACACACACACACACACACACACACACACACACACACACACACAGACACACACAATGGTCTTACATTTATTTTAGTCATATATTAGAGAATATTTGTTCAGAAGTTTATGGTATCTAAATGAATTCATCTTTATGTAAACTTATTGTGTGAAATATATAACAAAAACCAAAATCTTTTCTGTCATTTTGAGAAATAAACATGAGAAATTTATTTCTTTTAAAAGAATATATACATATGTGAGTATAATTTTATGAATGTACTTTTAATAAAATGTGTAAAAACACAGGCATGCACCACTAAGTACATTTATTTATTTTTTAGTAACCAAGACAGGCTGGGTGTTTCCCTCAGCTTGAATAAACCATAAACAGGCTTCTTCCTGGTTATAGGCCCCTGACCACCCTCTTACCACAAATGGCTTAATCACAGAGGTCGCACTATTTCTTTTTCTTAGAGCATTTACTTAGAAAGCATATATTTGCAAATTCTTCATCAGCTCCTTTGAAAATAAATCTTTTTAAAAGTTTTTTCTTTTTCCCCCCAGTTTTACAACCCAGGACTATCTTTCTCAAAAACCTAGGAACCATCTTTTTGGAATGTAATAAATCAAGAAATATAGCACCTCTATCAGATTGTCTCTGGGGGAGAGTAGGAGTCTCATTTCAAATTTGCGCGTTTCTTTCTCCAACTTGTGAGGCTATCTCCTGCCAGGAAAACACAAAAACATTTACTTTTCCTGTGAATACAACCAATGATCAAGCTCAGATGACCTAAACCTCTTCACCCCAGCTCTTAAAAACTATTCCAACCTTTTTCAGTGGAGATCAGACATCCTTTGGGTCTCACTTTGTTGAAATAACTTTAAAGTCTTTATTTACATTTCTGTTTGTCCAATTCTTACTTTGTTTTAGTAGTGCTTTTATTTATATTTTCTTTCCATTTTTAATATTTTTAAATTTTTTTCCACATTCTTTCCATTTTTTTTTCTTTTAAAAAATTTTCCAAAGTCGGGCTCGGTGGTTCAGCCTGTAATCCTGCACTTTGGGAGGCTGAGGTGAGTGGATTGCCTGAGCCCACGGGTTCGAGACCCACCTGGGCAGGCGAGACCTCATCTCTACAATAAATCAAAAACTAGCCGGGCGTGGTAGCGCGCCTGTAATTCCAGCTACTTGGAAGGCTGAGGCGGAAGGATCGCCAGAGCCCAGTAGGTCGAGGTTGCGGTGACCGGGAGCGGCCACTGCACTCCAGTCTGGGTGACTGAGACTCCAACTCAAAAAAAAAAAAAAAAAAAAAAAATTTTCCCTTGGGTTACTCATGGAAGATTGACACTAAAATTCATTTTAATCATGTACCTGATGCTGTATCTACAACTATGTTATTACTGAAAACAAATACAATAAATTTTGTTTTACCTCCAGGAATTTCACCAGTTTCTCTAGACCTCAGATTCAAGAAAAATTCTCATGTGGTTTTCGGGCAAGGGGAAGGAAAAGGTAGCCATTTTGAAGCTTGTACAGGACACTCATCATAATTAAGCCTTGCTTTCCAAATGAAACTGCTTAATCAAAGCCTTATCTACCTGAGAAAAAGAACAATTAGCCAATATTGGTTCCTTCTAGTCTTCCTGGCTACCTCTCCTGTAAGAGGAAGGAAAAAGAAAATCGTATACAAGATCAACACTCTTAAATCAGAACTCTCTTAAATCAGAACTCTCTACTTTATTCTGAAATCCAGAGATTCCCTACTATTTATATATTGTTTTATCTCAAGAGGCTTAGCATATATTTAGTTAACTAGGGATTTTTCATTGCTTAATTAACTTATGTATAGTAATACAGACTATATCAGAAATAAAAGGAAAATAACTCATAACTTTAAATGTCTTTGCATTTGACACAACTTTATACATAACATAATTAAAGTGATATACATGTGTTTTGGCTTTACTTCATGTCCCTGGAGGCAACTTCTTTAATACTTAATTATACTTTTATAATTACTTCCAAATAAATTGAACTCTTTTTTAAAAATATAATGTTTGGACTTGATGAGACATAAAGAAGACAACTAACAGTAGTATTGAAGAATTGAAACAAAAGTTTATAAATGCCATTGAAATAAAGACCTTCTAATTAAGCAAGCAAAATGAAAATAAATTTTAGCTCTACTAGTTGATACATAAGTGTACATACATATGAGTGTGGGTACCAGTTAAACTCTAAACAACAGCAAAAAGCTTATTACAAAGAAGAATTTGTTTGCAATTCTCAGTAGTAGCAGGTTAATTCACAAAAGAAGCAGAAGAGTCAGTAAGCTTATTAGGTAACTCAGACCAGATTAAAACAAAATATGAAACACTATCTGTTTTTTAACTTTCCAAAGGGAATCCTGTATAGCCATAATTTGGTCCATTATCTTTGTCTTTTCTATTTAGCAATGGTAAAGTCATTAATTATTCAGTTTTGAATTAATCTATGTATGACTGAATTAATCCATGTTTGCCAATTTATTTTGCTTACATTTTCAAATTACTGTCAAGTCATCTAAAAGCAAAACTCTAAAGATTTATTTGGTACATATATTTTTTTAAATTTTGCCAAATAACCTTCTGCATTGAAATTAGCCAAATTTAGGTAGACTATTTTTTTTTTGACTACTCTTGTCTAATTTTATTATTATGGGTTTTTAATGAATGGCTAAATAGCCACTAATTTTATAAGCTTGATACAGCTCCTAAACTACCTCAGTGACTGGAAAAGTGAATTACTCTCAGGTTCTATTTGCTCATCAGAAAATATTTTTTTCCCTCCACACAAATTCTTCCCCAACATAAACAAGAATACCATGTTTTTGAATCATCACTTGTTCTAGCTCAAACACTTTTTGACTTTCCTTCATGTCTTAATTATGGTGTGATCTATAAAGACAGGAAAATAAGTTTTTATTGTACATCTGCAATGTTTTGTAGCTGTTGTCATCTTTTTTCTCCAAAACATTTAAAAAAAATTTTGTATAGTAAATGCATTCATTGTATATATTATATGTATTCATTATATATATATGTACATGAATATATATATATATTAGAGGAAAAAAATCTCTCTCCCATCTCAGTACTGCATCTGCTGACTTCTCATGCCCATAAGATGTAACCAATAATTAATTTCTACATTAGGGACCCAGAAATGTTTATCCACAAGGAAGTATTAGAGAGATATACATATTATTTTTTCTACCTCATTTTTATCATTTTTTTTCCACTTAACAATACACCTTAAAGAATTCACAATGCTAATAATTTATGAGATTTCCTAATCTCACTAAATTTTCTAATCTCATTAATCATTTTTTGTTGGTTTGTTTTTGTATTCTTTCTTTTTTATTGTGGCAAAATCTACATAATATAAAGTTTACTATTTTGCCCATTTTTAAGGGTACAGTTGTGTGGCATTCAGTGCATTCACATTGTTGTGTGACTCTCATCACTACTATCTATCTCCATAATTTTCTTATCATCCCCAACTGAAACTCTGTACCCATTAAATACTCACTCCCCATTCCTTCCTCCCTCCAGTCCCTGACAAACACTTTCACTTTCTATCTCTTTGAATTCAACAACTCTAGGTGCCCATGTAAGTGGAATCATACATGATTTATCTTTTGTGACTGACTTATTTCACTTAGCTTAATGTCCTTAAGATTCATTCATGCTGTAGCATGTATCAATTTTTTTTTCCTTTGAAGGCTAAATAATATTCCTTTGTATGCATATACCACAACATGATTGTTATTCATCCATCAACGGACCCTTGAGTTGCTTCTACCTCTTAGCTATTGTGAAGACTGATGCTATAAACACGGGTGCACAAATGGCTGTTTGGGTTTGTTAAGACTAAGTGCTTATACCCTCCCCCCCCATTTATATGTTGAAACCTAATAGTATTTGGGGGTGAGATTTTTGGGAGGTGATTTTTATCATGAAAATGGAGCCCTCATGAATGGGATAAGTGTCCTTATAAAAGAGACCCTGAGAGATGCCTTCCTCTTCCTACCATGTGAGGACACAGTGAGAAGACAGATGTCTATGAAAACTCACCAGACATTGAATCTGCCAGAGCCTAGACTGTGGACTTTCAGCCTTTAGAACCATCAAAAATAAGCTTCTGTTACTTATAAGTCGCAGTCTATTTTATTTTTGTTATAGTAGTCTGAGCAAAATAAGACAGAGTCTTTGGTTTTACTTTTTTGGAGTATATGCCCAAGAAGTGGAATTGCTAGGTCATGTGGTAATTCTACATTTAACCTTAGAAGAAAATGCCTTCAATTCATCGCTATGCTTGTTCAAAATATAATATTCTAGGTAAAACCAATCCTGGTGAAGTTTCAGTTTGAGGCAATCGCTGTTATTTCTTATTGAAATGAAATGTTTTATTATTTGAAATTTGTTCATGGAGATCTACTTTATGTACATTTTAGTAACTTTTGATAAATACTAAAATAGTACATGTTCTTGTATGTTTGCTGGATATAAATTAAACTAATGTATTAATTTGGTTACATTAAAAACATTTATTTAGCTGTAATAATATATTTGATCTGTCAAATATTTTGCTTCTAAACTTATGAATTTTTTAAATTCAACTTAATTTCCATCATATTACCTAGTAAAATTCTTGTCTTACTTTTTGTGTATCTTACATACTATGTAATCTCTAATATTCTTTCTATATTTGACATAATAGAAATAATATTTTCTCTTGCTGTCTCACTGTACAAATTAACCATTAACTAAAGAAAATCAGAATAAAAGATTACATTTCAAAGGCATAATTTACATTTAAATGGATGGTAAGACCTTTTTAGAGTGTGTCAAGCATACTCTATATACCTTTGATAAAATATCTAATGGCCTGATGTGTCAGTTCTTATTTTTCCATTCAACTCAGGTCTACACATTTTTCTGTATTTTTTTTTTCTATTTTTATATGTTCAAATGAAACTGCTTTGATTTCAAAACACCCACAGTATTGGCCTTAACAATATATGAGTAATAGATTCACTTTTTGAATAGAGACATCTTCCTTTTGAGTTTTGATGCTTTGATGTTTTCCCAGATTGTTAACCCCACTAACTTTGCCTCTTTATTTCCTATCTTTTATCTTTCATCTTCCACTAATAACTCCATCTGCTCTTCAGTGAACTTGTTAAGTCATAATCATATCTTCTTTCTGCTCCTCATCTTTCTTCTTAGAGAAAAAGTTTTTATCTCATATTCTACTATGATTATTTTCTCAAGTCTAATAGCTATAAGCATAAAAAAACTTATAAAATACTCTCAATTCTCAAGGCTTTTTAAATACTTATGATAAAGAAAGGCACTTTTTTTTACTTCTAAAAATTTCTCAGATATTATTTACTATAAAAACTTGAATTATCACGTTGATTTTATTTTTTTTTAATTTCTGAGCCTAGACTCTGAACACTGACATCACAGATAAATTATTACACTCATACAATTTTTACAATATATTCTCATACTCTTTTTGTACAACACATTTTATGTATTATAAAGACCATTACAAAAAAATATATTGTCAGAAAAAATTTTGAAAGTCAAAAATGTCATTCTTAAGGTTGGTTTCACCAACTCATTATTATTATTATTTTTATCTTGAGTTACCTTATGCAAATGTTTTCTTTTTCTCATTAGCCTTTAGCAATAAGATTAGTTCTCAGATTATATTGCATCATCTAAGAAATATTCTAATTTTAATACAGCTGAAAGCAACTTTCACAGACACTGTCTATTCACTGAAAAAAATCACATAATATTCATTGTCAAGCAACTAGGATAGTGTCAAAGAGGAAAATCTTTCCAGATATAGATGTTGCAGTTACACAACAAAATATTTTAAGAGCTTTTTAAATTCATCATAAAAAAGATTTAACTGTTGCATTTCAAATGTTATCTTCCAAGTTGTCTCCATATAAGAGAAAAATAAATAACAGAAAAAAAAAGGAATTTATCTTTCTTCTTTGTTCTTTACTTTTCTCTTATATATAGACACCTTGGAAGATATCTCTTGTGTATATGTAATATGGAATAAATTCCCTGTTTTATCAATTCCCACTTGAACACATTAACTATACAACTCAACTAAGCCATTTCTGGATTATAGTTTATTTTTTCCTAAAATATTTCAGGAAGAACAATTTTCAGGGAAAATTATTAATTAACAACTTGTAAGCAAATTTCTCTTAAAATGAAGTTCTTTAGCTAATCTGTTGTAAATCAAAAAGGATAAACTAAGTATTCTCTAAAATGAGGATAGTCAGGGTATTGTTTCTACTTCTTTGTACATCTTGAGCTTTGTGGTTTTTGTCCTGCAGGCAACTATGTAATAGAATATATATGTGTATATATACGTGTGTATATATATGTGTTCAAGTGGGAATTGATAAAACAGGGAATTTATTCCATATTACATATACACAAGAGATATCTTCCAAGGTGTCTATATATAAGAGAAAAGTAAAGAACAAAGAAG